>MCJB01049042.1:2446-144686 GCA_002018475.1 Nicotiana obtusifolia
ATATATATATATATATATATATATATATATATATATATATATATATATATATATATATATATATATATATATGTCCGAGTTATAGAAGTTTGCACAGAGGCCAATGGCCAAGAGTAAGTAGGGGAAATACCCCAAGTAATTAAAAAATTTATACGATTTAAAAAGCATATATTATATGGAATATAGTAGTACAATACCTAAATATAGTTGTAATAAGATTAAGAGTGACGTGAGAGGTTGTATATTTTAAAGAGCCAAAGGATATTATGTTAGACAAAGTTAAAATTCGAAGAAGCTACTACATATAAAGAATGAAAAATACATGAACGAGTAGATACTCCCTCTTATTGGCAACTACATGGGTGCTTATTCTTTCCAAATTTAATGAGCACTAGAAGTAATGTAAGTTTGGCTTGAATTATGTGTTGTGAATTAGCCTCCTTGCCAAAGCGTAGTATTTGGATTGATGTATTATGCACCTCCTTATCAAAGCATGTATGGTTGTTGGTTGTAGAGATATTCGGAAAACAGAAAATTTTGAGATAGCTCCATTTGCAATGGAAACTCTAGCAAAAATGTTTAAAAAAAATCTTGGGAGTTAGTCAAGTTTTAAGCTATGATCCACATCTAAGGAACAATAATCCAAAGGGGGAGATAATATAATACCTCACAAATCCGTATAACGACTCGGCCGATCGTTTTGTATATTTGAGCCTCATTTCCCTTTTTAATGATTTACACATGTATATTTGTGGTTTTAAGGCATGCGGGGTTGGTTAGTTTCGTTCCGAGAAGGTTTTGGGTTGATTTGGACCTTTTAGTTCTTGGCTTAGAAGTCTAAGTTGGAAATATTGACTGAAGTTTGACTTTTATAAAATCAACCCGAGAACGATATTTTGATGGCACCTATAGGTTCGTATCATGATCTTGGACTTAGGCATATACTCGAAATCAAATTCGGAGGTCCCTAAATTGATTTGACTTGTTTTTCCGAAAGTTGGCACTTTGAGGTATATAAATTTTTTCATGTTTGACCGTAGGTTGAATTTTTGGCTATTAGGTTCAAAATTTAGTTTTGGAACTTCGAATAGGTCGGTTTTGCAATTCATAAGTTGTTTGCAAAATTTAGTGTCATTTGGAGTTAGTTTGATAGGATTCAGACGCTTGGTTGCAATCCTAAAGATTCTTGAGTTTTCCTTTGAAATTCATGTGTTTTGATGTCCGATTCATAGTTCTAGATGTTATTTTTGTGTTTGAATTGCTCGAGCGAATATGTATGACATTTGTAGACTTGTGTGGATGTTTGGTTTGGAGTCCCGATGCCACTGTTGAGTTTCGGACATATTTCGGATTGGATTGAACTCATTTTGGGTTGCTGGTTTGCTGGTGCTGTAGTTATCACAATTGCGAGCACCATCCTCGCAATTGCAAGTGAACATTTGAGGGTCAGGTATAGCAATTGCAATGCCTCATTCGCAATTGTGAAGTGTAGGCTATACTAGGTAGGTCCGCGTTTGCGACACATTAGTTGCATTTGCGAAGGGAGCCGGCTTTGCAATTGCTAAGCCAATGTTTCATACACGACTTCCCATATTGGTTGTCAGTTCTGCATTTATGAGGCATTCTTCGAAATTGCAAGGGTTCAGAATTGCGAGCCCAGCGTTGCAATTACGATATATTCAATTGAACAAAAGGGCTCGGAGTGAGGATTTCATCTTATTTTAGAACCTTTGACTCTGTAGGAGGCGATTTGAAGAGGGGATTTTCACCTATAATTATTGGGTAAGTAGTTTTAATCAATTTTCAACTATATTTCATGATCATATATGAGATTTAACATCAAATTTATAAGAGTCAACGAGAAATTTTGGAGATTTTTATCTAAGTTTTGAAAAATAAAAATTTAGTTTTGAGAGTAGATTTGGGCTCAGATTTGAATACAAAACACATATATAGACTCTTAGGGTTATGAGTAGTTGGAATCTACCCTTGGACTCGAGTTTTGACTGAGTGGGCTCGGGTTTGACTTTTGTTGACGTTCGGGGTACTGTGTAAAGATTATAACTTTATCTATTGTAATTGGTTTCTCTTGCATTGTTTGATGTTATAAAGTCATTTTTTGTTAGATTTGAGTCGTGCGGAGGCAAAGTTTAAGAGAAAAGCTATTTTGAGGGTTGATTTGCCTAATTGGGATAAGTATCTTGTCTAACTTTGTATGGGGGGGACTACCCCTTAGGATTTGGGTTGATTGTGCTAATTGGAGTATGTGAAAGACGTGTACATGAAGTGATGAGTGTGTATACAACTTATATGTGTTATTTGACCGGATTAGACTCTTAGGATTCTTATAAATACTTAATTGAAGTTATTATTCATAGTCATATCTTTTGTTGTTAATTTTATTCTTGCATGCTTTAATTGAAGTTACTATTACATGTTCTAGCTTATATTGTCAAAGTTACTCTCACATGCATTTCATTGTAGTTGTTGTCACATGTCATTCTTCCATTTTTGAGTTGTTCTCATGCATCAGACTTAGTTTCTATTTCATTATATTTCTTCATTGTTAAGCTTATGTTTTGCACTTAAATGTGCAAGTCTCCATTTCATGGAAATTACCTATATTCTAGGTTATAGAAGTTGTTGTTCTTATGGCTATTAGCACACTAAGGTTAAAGTTGTGACTATTGATATATCCTTCCTTGTCGAGTTTCTTCTCATTTATTTGTTGTTATTGAGACTCTTGTACACATTGTAGTTGAGTCGTGGGCTATGTGTTATGGTAATATTGATATTGTTGATTTTGAAAAGTTGTGGCTTATGGGCACGTGTGGTGCGATTTGTTACTGTGTTCTGATATTGATTCTCATGCAGCGGTATAAGGATAGGGGTTGATGTGCATGTGGCGAAAAAAGGTGGGATTTATGCATGTGTTGCTAGTAAGGGAATTACTTGAAGCCACATGGCGAGATAAGGGGCTGAAGCGCATGAAACCATTTCGGGATAAATGTTTTTAAATTGAAACAAATCTCACGTGGCGGTATAAGGAAGATTGTGATTGTAAATTATGAGAATGTGGATATGAGGTGTGGTGCCTCGATTGTGATTTTTGTTGTACATTCTTTGTTAAGAAGGCTTGTTGGGTGAACAGTTTTTGTTATTTCCCCATTTGTCTTACTTGTATTGGTCCGTATTTGATTATTTATTGTTCATATCATGTGTCCACTCCTTGTTTCCCTTACTACCTTAAATTTTGTTGTTAGCCTGGCCAGCTTAGAACACACACTTAAATATGCTCGCTAGTCAAATATAGTATAGTATAATATCGTATCCACAAGGATTGGATTTAAACAGTTTTCTCGTATTTTATAGCTTGGTTGCTATCCAAGATGATCAACTATTAAGATTTAAAAGATTTCTAACTAAAATTAACTAAGATCTAAAGCTATTGACTAATGACAATTGAAACAAGGATAAGCAAGGAAGTGGGAGAAAATAGAGATTCATAGAATAGGTGCAAGATAATTATTTGGAATCTAACTCTAGATAATTCACTTTTAATGTTCAAGTGAGTCTCTCGAGTTCACTCAATTATTAGTTGAAATGTTCAGTAAAAACTCCTCTCTCGGTTTTGTCTTAACCTTAAGAGATGAACCAATTTAACCACGTGAAGATATGCAAGAATGAAGAGTAGATTGGTCTTTAGGAAAACCTCTTTCGATTATCACAAGTTATGCCTCTCTCGATTACATGAACAAGTGAATAGAGATGCAACAGTTAAATCATCCAAAACTGCTTCAATACATAAAACTAGAGTTATAATCCACAAACAATCATCAATACACCAAATCAATCAAACCCTAAAGAGAAATACTCTATAGATCTTGAGAAATTCATCATAAATAAAGCTAAAGTAGAGGAAAATATAAATTCAGTCCAAACACGGGTCTTGAGTGAGGAAGGAATGATGAAATCCTTGTGCTCGTGTTCTTCCAAGTCCTCCGTAGCGTCCCTTAGGTAAAATATGTGTGAAAAGTCCAGAAAACAAGATGTATTTATACCAAGTAGGGTCAAGGCTAAATGAAATCACTTTTTCATAGCCGAAATAGGATATTTACCATGTAAAAAATACATAGGAGCGCCGCATGGGGAGAAGCGCCATGTGAGGCATTAGTGGGGAAATCCAGAAAGCTAACTTCTGATAGACAGCAGGAATATGTACACGCGCGGCAGCCCACGCGTCGTGGCAGTGGGGTTTTCCCCGAACATGATCACGGCTTAATCTCTTGGTCTTTTACTCAAACTTCAAAGTTTCAAATCGCTCGAATTCATTCCATAACATCTACATAGCTCGGAATCGCTCCTACAAGGCATAAAACACACAATGAGTGCAAAACACTATCAATTAAAGCTCAAATCAAGTACAGTGCAGTGAATTAGAGTGCAATAAGCGACTAAAATATGCAATTATAGCTCACCATCAACACCTCACACTTAAAACATTGCTCGTCCTCGAGCAATCAAACTACACTTCAGATAGACGCGACCTTTTCAACAACTCTCATAACTCATCACACCAAGAATATTTGAAATAGATTAATTACAATACCGTAACATCCTAGCCTCTAAATTTGACTCAAAAGAACCACACACTTTCACAACCCGCTCACTTACTCTAACATAGAGGTCAATGACATTACCTTTCTTTCATGAATTAAGTTCCCTCACACAACAATAGAGAGTAGTTCCACACGTAATAGAATTTAAGAACAATTAGGAACTCAAGATAGAAAGAATTTACTCACTCTTAGAAACAACATTCCTATTCCAAAAAAGACGTACCATAGGCTTGCCCGTAGTGTACTGCTCTACGAATTGAGCTCATTTAGTCAAGAATCAAGTAGGACATTATTTGGTTGTAGTGTAGGCTGCAGGATGGGTAGGATACATTTGGATATAAGAGTGACTACAGCTTCCTAAGCACTTTAATACATATATTTCATTGTTCACAAACCCACACTTATGTCAAACCATAACTCCACCTTCACATCAATATACATTAACTCACTACTTCTTTAAGCACAATTACATCAAGAGTCACCACTATCAATGAATATCTTGCACAACAATACAGCTATTTTTTTCCTTTTCTTTTTCAATTCAAGTGGCTCTTACTTTTTCAAAACAGTGCACCTTCTTCCTTATTTCAATAGTTCCACTCAAAAGCCAAACCAACCACCCTACACTTCAACTTTTGCAAAGTTCATACCAAATTCAAGTTCTCACGAGAGGTACAAGGTTCAAATAGATGGTCAATTCAAACAAATGGGTAAGGCTTCTAATATGGTTGCCAAAGAAATAGGATTACATGCTCAAAAGAGGTTAACTAGAATACATAACAATTATGTGGGTAAAAGCATATAACTAGCTCAACAAAGTAATGCCTAAATCACTTTCAGGACTGAATAAAACTACTATTTCGCTTTGCAAACACTCGGGGTAAGTTCTAGAAATCAAATGCAATGTACTGAATAGCACAAAACCTCACACCCACATGGCACATAACTCACTCAAGATCGGAGTCATCAAGACACTCTAGTTAAAGCAGTTAAGCAAAGTTAAAATTATATAATTTAAGGTACTTATGCAAGAGTCAAAAACTAAGCCTAAGCGTCACAACTAAAGCACTCGCTATTCTCGAGGTATAATAAAGTCAAGAGATATTGCTTACATTTCAAATCGTAGCACAAGGTTTCCTACTGCTAAAAAAATAAAAAAACTAACTACACCTGGTTCAAACAAAACCCTTGAAAAAGAAATACGGCACAAAGAAAAATCAAGGGGGACTTGTTACACTACCTAACAAAAGAAAATCTTTTTGTGTTTTTTCCAATTATGTTCTATCTCTAACTACTACAACTAACAAAAAGAAAACTAATATAGATACATAGAAATATCCCCCACTCCACACATTAAGCTGTGGAATGTCCCCATGACACACAATTAAAAAGTATAAGGTAAAGGAAACTTCCTTAAATGTCTAGTTAGGGTTTGAGTCAATGTCGCGCTCCATTCATCGCGCCCAAATCGATGCACACATGCATACCGATAGTTTCTTCTCAGCCTTTTTGGGGTACATCCCAAACTTATATTTCTCGGTCAGTGCAACCTTCTCTTTCGATCCTTCCACTTTCCACTCAATTTTAGCAGTTGATTTATCTTTTTGCACCCCATTTTCTACATCCATCTTGAAAGTCACAGTCTCCTCACCCACTCTAAGCATGAGTTTTCTCTCATGTATATCTAATATAGCTCTGCTCGTTACTAAGAATGGTCTTCCTAGGATGGGGGGGACCTCCTTGTTCTCCTCCATATTCACCACTATAAAGTCTACAGGTAATATGAACTTATCCATCCGAACTAGCACATCTTCCACTATCCCCTCAGGTGTTATAGTCGTTTGGTCTACCAGATGCAAGATATTGGCACCGACCGTATCTCTCCAATCTCCTTTTCTAGTTTCCTGTAAATAGATAGAGGCATTAAGTTAATTGAGGCACCAAAATCACATAAAGACTTATCAAAGTTTGTAGTTCCTAATGAGAAAGGTATAGTAAAACTCCCTGATTTCCTTACTTTTATGGGAGTTTGTTTTGTAATATCACGCTACAATGCTCTGCGATCTTCACCACCGAGATCTCTTCTGTCTTCCTCTTCTTTATAAGTGTCACGACCTGGATTTCCCATCCTCGGGTGTCGTGATGGCACCTACTAGTGAAAGCTAGGTAACCCAGTCAATCGGACTAATTACCACGCTTCTATTTACGAATTCATTACATCAGAAATGCATCAACTGCAAAGCAGTAATTCAACAAGCGAAATAAACACAAAGTTAATACTTTACACAACTATCGTCGATAAACTATCCACAACGGTCTACCCAAGATCTGGTGTCGCAGTTTCACAGACTATTTAAGAGTACTACAGACAAGGTTTTGAAGAAAATAACAAAATATTGTTTCTCGACTACATAGAAGAAACAGATACAATAAATGGACAGGGGACTCCAAGATCCGCGGACGTCTGCAGAACTACCTTGGGTCGCCTGAAAATCAGAGGCTGGAAGCTTCCTACTATTCGTAGCCTGCGGCATTGAGATCTGCACAAAAGAGTGCAGAGTGTAGTATCAGCACAACCGACCCCATGTGCTGGTAAGTGCCTGGCCTAACCCCGGCGAGGTAGTGACGAGGCTAGGACCAGACTCCAGATAAACCTGTGCAATTTTAAGCATATATGTATCTTCAGCAGAAGATAAAATACATACACAATTTAAACGGGAAAAAGGAAAACATACATCGGAGTAGCAGACACATGAAACAAAACGAATCATCAATGAATAAGAATGAAAACTGCAATTCAGCCTTTAACACAATGAAATGTAATGCAATCCACCCTTTTTCCTCCAGTAATCTCTTGTTGCAGGCGTGCAACCCGTTCCCACTTACAGTAACCTCTTGTGGCAGGCGTGCCACCCGCTTGCACATACATCACATCCCGTGGCAGGCGTGCCCCCCGCTCCCACTTACAATGTATATTGTGGTAGGCGTACCACCTGCTCCCACTTTCATAATATCTCGTGGCAGGCGTGCCACCCGCTCCCACTTACAACATCTTATATACTATGGTAGGCGTACCACTCGCTCCCACTTTCATAATATCTCATGGCAGGCGTGCCACCCGCTCCCACTTAAAATATATACTGTGGTAGGCGTACCACCCGTTCCCACTTTCATAATATCTCGTGGCAGGCGTGCCACCCGCTCCCACTTTCATCATCACAACAATCACAAGAAATCCCGGCAAGGGAACAAATCAACATAACAATGTCCCAGCAAGGGAACAAATAACAGCAAACAATCATCCTGGCCAGGGGGAATTCAGCTATGACCAAACCAAAATTGACTCCTATTTAGCCCAATCAATGTTAGTACTCAATTACAGTCGAAGTTCTACAATTAACCTCCCAACCCAATTATCATTTTATTAACTCTAGACACGACTCTACTAATGTGACACTGGACCCCTTAAACCTCCACGAACTCCTTAGACGCTACCCACAATTTTGACACTGGACCCTTTAGACTCCTACGAACTCCTCACTCAACTAGTCTAGTTAACCATCGAATTTATACCAAACAAAGAAAGCTAGACCCATAACCAAAAGGAACAACTAAAATGAAGCAACCTTGTGGTAGGCGTACCACCCACCTCAATTCACAATATCTTGTGGCAGGCGTGCCACCCGCTCCCACATGCAACACATCATACCAAACCAAGGATAATATTCAACAGTTCAAAACAATAGTTGCACAATGATTATCCATATACGACCCACGGTCATGCGTGACACCAACATAGAGACACTCGTCACCATGCCTATACGTTGTTCTCAACAAGGAGCAATTTAGCAAACAAGACACGATTTCTAATTCCTCAAGCTAAGGTTAGAACAAACACTTACCTTGCTTTGCAATAACTTCCTAGACTTCTGACAATTCTTCGAGCCCAACCTTTTATGGATGCTCACGAACTTCAGGTGGACACAATCGAGGCTAACTAGCTACAACTTGGTAGGGTGCCTTAACTCAGCTGACATCTTGGTACAATTTGCAGCAATTTGAGCTGGGTATTGGGGTTAGAGAGTAGGGTTCGAAAAGGGAGTGGTTCTACGGTTGTTTTTCAGCTTAAATTGGGGCCATTTCCCGGCGAGTTGTAGCTGGTTCTTGGGGGGTTTAAATGGGGAAAGCTGGGCTGGTAAATGGGAGTTTGATGACTATATTTTAGATATGTTTTCACGGATTTTGGGGTTGTTTCAAGGTGATTTTTGAGGTTGATTTGTTGGGGTTTTGGGGTGTTTTGGGGAGGTTTCTGAGGTAATTGACGAAATAAGGGGGGTTTTGCATGATAGGGTTCCTAGTTCCTATTTATAGTGGGTCAAAATTCGGAACAAAATAAAAGTTCAGGTGTCCAGAATGCGATCGCATTCTGGTCGCAAACTCAACATGCGGTCCACATTTGGACCGCATTTCTGACTTGACATTTGGCCCAAAACTCTGCCTCATTCTGCGATCTCACTGTGGGATTTGCGGTCCGCATTTTAGAAATGCGGTCCGCATTTCTCACCGTATTTTTTGACATAAAACTTGTCCAATTTTCTGTTCCAATCTGCGATACAAGCAGCGGAATTTACGGTCCGCATTCTTGAAATACGTTCCGCATTTCAAACAGCGTTTCTGACATGAACCTTTGCCCAGAAATCTGTCCAAGTATGCGATGCTCGTGTAAGATATGCGGTCCGCATGTCTGAAATGCGACCGCATATCCTGCATTACTTACCTTTTTGAACTCTTTTCTTAATTATTAGATTCTTATACCTCATACCTCGCAAGAATGTTAAAATTGCATAATTACAAAGAGGGATTTGCACATAAAACAAGCGAAGTCTAAACAATTAGTATCTTATGTGTTTCTACAACACTTCGGGCCGTTACAATAAGGATCTCCTTCAAGAATTTGGCGTAAGCAAGCATTTGCGAGAGCACATATGTGAATGGTAAGTTTACATGAACCAATTTTAGCATATCCATAAATCTCTCAAATTGCTTGTACAACTTTTCTCTATATAGCTTTTGAGGGAAAGGTAAAGCAGGCATCTACTTGCTCTCTTTAGGTTCCTCCCTTCTCAATTTTTCTTCCTTCTTCTTTATCTCAGAGTTCATTTGGCCCTTCTTCTTTTTATCGTCATCACTTTTCAACTGCTCCCCACTTTCTTTTGCAATTATCACATCTTTCTAGATCGGGGTGGGATCTTTCAACACTTGCCCACTTCTCAAGGTTTTACATTATTCACCGTTTCTTTGGGATTCTTTTCAGTGTCAACAGGGAGAGTGCCTGGATCCATCTAAGATAATATTGTTGCAGTATGTCCCAATTGCTTCACCACATTTCAAATTGCTGCCCCTTGTATTTCAAATCTTTCATCAATTTTCACAATGAAGGCCTTCATAAGATCTTCTAAACTAGGCTGATTGGGCTATTGGGGAGAGTGCCTGGAACCCACGCATTTGCAGTACCCCAGCTTAACACCATGAGAATCTAGGGTGCTTCCGACCCATTGCGTTAAAGTTATAATTTCTCACAACATTCACTCCCTCGGTTGATGATTGACACTCATGAGTAGGGTTTCCTCTTTCACATACATCACAAGCTGCATGAGTCTCATTTTGTATTGAGGCTAAGGTCAGCTTCCGTATTTCTTTAGCTACAGCATCAAGCTGTACATGCACAGATGTATTAGCATCAACGTGGTGAACACCAGTCGATCTACTTCTTTCAGCACTCTTAGAGGGCCACTGATTTGCATTTTCAGATAACTCATCAAGAAATGTAACTATCTCCTCTGGAGTCTTCTTCATCAACAGGCCTCCAACTGCATTGCTCAATGTTCTATGCGAGGCCGGTGTAAATCCATCCTAAAAGCCTTGGAGTTGCATCCAGAGTTTAATTCCACTATGTTGACACTTTCGAACAATCTCCTTAAACCTTTCCCATGCTTCAAAAACAGTTTTCGTATCTTTCTGAAGAAGTTATGGATTTCTCTTTTAATATTGCCCGTTTTAGTTGAGGATAAATATTTATCAAGGAATTTTTTGGTCATCTCCTCCCATGTTCTAATCGATCCCGTGGGCAAGCTTCGAAGCTACTGTTTTGCATCATATTTAAGAGAAAAGGGGAATGCCCTTAAATACACTGCATTTTGTGACACACTATTGTATTGAAAGGTGTTCATAATCTCCTTGAAGTCCATTAGATGTGTGTTTGGATCTTTATTTGGCTTCCCTCTGAAGACACAACAATTCTGAAGGGTTTGATGCAACCCTTGCTTCAACTCGAAATTATTTGCTGCAATTAGAGGTGGTCTAACACTTGATAAATCTTAATTGTAGATCGGTCTAGCATAATCGCCAAGTGGTCTCCCATGCTGGGGAGCTATATTTTCGAACTAATCTGCAGCCAAGGGTTGATTTGGAGCAATTCTCCGACCCCTCTCTTCTTCTTAGGTAATCTGTGCATCTCTAATGCCTTGTTTCCTTAGCATCCCATGCAGCTTGTTCTTTTCGTTGGGCTGCTCCTCTCGTAGCCAAATCTACATTATCCTCACCGTTTCCAACCATAAGTTCTTGGGTTGGGATTGCCCAACCTTTTCTGATGTCTTGGTGAGATTTCTTTCCTTCCTCAGTTATCGCAGTTGGTTCAATTTCTAGATCGTATGGTAGCACTTCCTTCACAAAAGTTCACCAATCTTAAGTCGTAACCCGCGCACAGTCAAAGATTACCAACCGTAAAAAAAGACAAATCAAATTAAATAAAAAGAAAAAAATTACTGAACTAGCACTACAAACTATTTCAAACACTGTGTTTTCAATCCCTGGCAACGGCACTAAAATTTGACAAGCTCAGAACACACACTTAAATTATGCTCCTAATCGAATATAGTATAGTATAATATCGTATCTACATGGATTGAATTTAAACAGTATTCTCGTAGTTTCTAGCCTAATTGCTATCCAAGATGATTAACAGTTGAGATTTAAAAGATTTCTAACTAGAATCAACTAAGATCTAAAGCTATTGAGTAATGACAATTGAAACAAGGATAAACAAGGAAGTTATCAGTGGGAGAAAATAGGGATTGATAGGATAGCTACAAGATAATTTTTTGGGATCTAACTCTAAATAATTCACTTCTAATGTTCAGGCGAGTCTCTCGAATCCACTCAATAATTAGTTCAAACGTTCAGTAAAAACTCCTCTCTCGATTAAGTCTTAACCTTACGAGATGATCTAATTTAAGCACGTGAAGATATGCAAGAATGCGTAATGGATTGATCTTTAGGGAAACCTCTTTCGATTATTCTCCTAACTAGGTCTAATCAATGATTCGACCAGCCTCTTTCGATTACTAAAAACAATTAATGAATTTAACCAACAATTTAATGCAAAGATATCACAAGTTATGCCTCTCTCAATTACATGAACAAGTGAAATATAGATGCAATAGTTAAATCATCCAAAACCGCTTCAATAAATAAAACTAGAGTTATAATCGACAAACAACCATCAATAAACCAAAACCATCAAACCCTAAAGAGAACTACTCCATAGATCTGGAAAACTTCATCACAAATAAAGTTAAAGTAGAGGAAAACATAAAGTCAATCCAAACTCGGGTCTTGAGTGATGAAGGAATGCTGAAATCCTTGTGCTCGTGTTCTTCCTACTCCTCCTTCGCCTCCCTTAGGTTGAATATGTGTCAAAAGTCCATAAAATAATGTTTTTCCATGTACTTATACCAAGCAGGGTCGGGCCCAGACGAAATCACCTTTTCCTAGTTGAAATAGGATATTTACTCTATAAAAAATACACAGCCACGTTGCATTGGGCGACGCGCCATGTAGGGCATCAGTGGGGAAATCCAGAGACCTAACTTCTGACAGCCAGCAGGAATTTGTACAAGCGCGGTGCCCCACGCGCCGCGGTAGTGGGGACTTCTCAGATGATGGATTTTTGACGACCAGACTTGGTCCTCGACCATCTGAACACGATCCCTGCTTAATCCCTTGGGGTTTTACTCAGACTTCAACGCTCCAAATAGCTCGAATTAGCTCCGCAACATCTACATCACTCGGAATCACTCCTACACGGCATAAACCACACAATAAGTGCAAACACTATCAATTAAAGCTCAAAATGAGTAAGGTGTAGCGAATCAGAGTGCAATAAGCGACTAAAATACGCAATTATAGCCTTCCATCATAGCCCACATTATTGTACTGCTTTGTTATCATACGTTTCCTCGCCTTCCGATATTAGCTTATATCATACTCTTTTCAGTTTTCTTCTCCTAGTAGGTGTCCTGACCTAGCCTCGTCACTACTCTACCGAGTTTAGGCTTGATACTTACTGGGTACTGTTGTGGTGTACTCATGCTACGGTTCTACATATTTTTGTTCTGATCCAGGTACATCTGCTCGTGCCGGACGCAATTGATTAACCGGTTAATTCTGGAGACTTCAAGATACACCTGCGCGACGCTCTCAGTGCCTTGGAGTCACCTTCTGCTTTTAGCTGTATAAGTATTTTTTTCTATTTCAAAACAATATTGTACTTAGAGATAATTAGTGTATTCTCAATAGAACTTATGACTAGGTTCCACCGGGTTTTGGGAGTTATTTGATAATTGTACTTTTTTAGTTTCATTATGATGGTTTAACAGTTTAAATTGACATCGAAGTTGTTATTTTTGCCAATTTTCAATGTATGTTAGGCTTACCTAGTCTTAGAGACTAAGTTACATCACGACATCCTAAGATGGGAATTTGGGATCATGACAGGCTAGGGTTGAACTCGTTAAATCCTTCTGGTTAAATCCAAATGATGGTAATTGATGTGTAATTATGTGGGATAGTCAATATCTAATAATGTATGAAGTGTATAAAATATTTCGAGTTGAAAAGAATTGAAAATAAGTAAAGTTAGAAAATTGGGTCAAGATATGGCTGACTTATGTACCATATGTTCGACACCAGTATGTCAAGCCGTATGTGGTGTCCTAAAAGCATAACTGAAGGTCGGAGAATTTCAAATCTCTGCATATATTATTGTATATCACCATATATCAAAAGTCGGTTGAATGTACTGAAAGCTAGAAAAGTTGGGTTGGACCATATGTGCAATATACAGCGTATGTGTGACATACGAGCAATATATGTAACATAAAAGTCATATATCAGCCGCATACTACGTATATCAATTATTTTCACCACTGTAGGCTCTAGGAGCTGACATACGAACAACATACGGACCGTACGTCCCACATACAGACCTTATTTGTTTGGGAAGTACGTCGAAGATGATAGAAACTTTATAAATACGAGAATTTCATAATTTCAAATTTTTTCGTTTCAGTCGACTTTTTGAGGAGAAAAAAACTTTATAGCTTCAGTTCGAGAGCGCTTGAAGAGAAATTTTTGAAAAATCTTCAACACTAAGTCCTTTGATCACTTACAGCTTTTATAGGGTTAATTGGGGTTCGTGTGGCTTGTGGAAAGACATTAGAACAATTGGTGACTTTATAAATTGTCAAGAACAAGAATTTTAAGGTTAAACTCTAGTTTTTCAAAAAAGGGTGGGAATTCATGAAATTGGATCAAAGATCTAAACTTTATCATAATCGATTGTAAAGCAATTGTTGAACGTTGGAAATTGAACTTAGGAGAGTTATTAGCGAATTTGAGGTATGTATCTATAATGACCCCATCGGTCATTTTGAGCATTTGTGTTCCGTTCTGCCATTCGCATCTATAAAGACATTGAGCATTTAGATTTTAGGTGTTTCAAGATTTATTTGGAAGAATGATTCTCAACTAGGAAGCTTTAAGTTGGATGATTGACAAAGTTTGACTTTCATGTATTTAACCCCGGATCGGAGTTTTGATGGTTCCATCAAGTCCGGATGGTGATTTTGGACTTAGGCATATGCTCAGATTTGCATTTGAAATTTTGCAATTTGAAGGCTTGGAATGTTATAAGTTTGACTGAGAGTTGACTTCGATGATATTGGGTTCGGATTGTGGTTCCGGGAATTGGAATAGCTTAGTTGTGTCATTTGGGACTTGTGTGCAAAATTTGAATTTATTCGAAATTGATTTACTATGGTTCGGAACGAGTTTTGGAAGTTGAAAGTTCAAAAGATTATTAATATTGATTTGAGGTGTGATTAGTCGTTTAGGTATTGTTTTGTGTGATTTGAGGCCTCAAGTAGGTCTGTGTTATTGTATGGGACTTTTTGGTATGTTCGGATGGGGTCCCGAGGGGCTCGACCGTGTATCAGATTGATTTCAGACCATTTTCTTCATATTCTCACTGTTGGTTTTTGCAGGTGTGTGGTGGCCCAATTGTTCTTCGTGATCGCGAAGGTTGATGGTGCGATCTCGTAGAGGAAAAATCTGGATCAAGGGCACTTTCTTCATCACGGCCGCGATTAGATGACCGCATTCGCGAAGCTTTGTGTTGGTTACAGTACGCGTTTGTATAAGAGAGATCGTGTTCGCATAGAGCTGAGCTGAGAGCTGGGCGCTGGTGATTTTCCTTCCGTGTTCGCGTGGGTTAGTCTGCGTTCGTAGAGTTTTGGCAGCTGTGGGCATCGCGTTCGCATGAGAAGGCTCGCGAATGGGTAGAGTATTTCAGGGGCAGTGCATCTGTCTTCTTTGAGATAACGATGGTATTTCCGCGATCACGATTTATTAATTCGTCCAGTGATCATAAGTACTTTATTTTTGGAGGTTTAGACCATTTTAACATATTTGGAGCTATGAAACTTGGATTGAGGTGATAAGTTTCATCACATGGATCGGGGTAAGTGTTTCTTACTCGGTATTGATTTTATTCCGTGATTCCATCTTGGTTTTTGGCATTTCATAAAGTGAATTTTTGTGTTTTGAACATCGAATCTGAGTCGGATTTGAGTGAAACGAGTGTGGTTGGACTCGTAATTAAATGGGTTGTACGATTTTTTGAGTTTTGTCAAGTTTCGAGGTGCGGGCCCCAGTTTGAGTTTTTGGTATTAAATGTTCGACCATTTTCGATTGGGTTTTTCTCCTTTGGCATTATTTGATGTTCTTGAGTTGCTTTTGGCTAGTTTCGAGCTGCTTAGAGGTCAGTACGCGCGGGATGGCATTTCTAGAGTATTGTTCATCTTGCTCGGTATTTGATTTGGCTAGTTTGAGGTAAGTAACACTTCTAAACTTGGGGTTGAGGGATATGAACCCCTGAGTATACGTGTTATGTGTTTGGTGTTGATGGTATGACCCCCTGATTATACGTGTTATGTGTTAGGTGTTAGGGTGATGCACATGCTAGGTGATGGGCGTATGGGCGTGCATCATGTGAATTATGACTCGGTTGGTTCTGTGGTACCGTGTAGTTACCTAATCCTTTTTTATCCATGAAATTTCTACATGCTAGAGTAATAAAGTTGTGATCCATGATGAAACCATGTTTAGGCTATGTGCTATTCTATTGGGACCCCCTGAGATCATTTTTGTTGTTGAATTATTTCTTAAATTGCATTTATATACTCAGTCATATTCATTCATTTGCATATAGTATCTTTGTCTCTGTTATCATTTGTTGTCACATCATATTATCATTGTTTGGGCTGATTGGCATGAGATTTGTGAGCCCGAGACTGGAGAGATTGATGATTGAGTTGGGGCCTAAAGGCCGGATTGTGAGTGATATTGATAGGATCGGGCTGCATGCTGCAACAAGCCAGATTGGCTTTATATATTTTATTATTATTATATAGATCGGGCTGCACACCACACCAGGCCTTGTAGGCTTCATTATTATGGTATCAGGCAGCAGGCAACAGCAAGTGTGATTGGCTTGGCTTTATATTAGCGCTTGGCAGGATCCGCCCCTCTGGAGTCTGACAAACTAGCAGTGAGCAGAGGTACCGAGTGCCGAGTGCGAAGTGATTGGGTGTGAGACAATGAGATTTCGTACTCTAAGAGTGTGAGTACATGAGTTCATCACTGTGATGCATTATATTTGACATGCATGCTTGGCATGTAGGCATAGAGATGCATTTCCTCTTGCTACACGGTATTGTGACATTTAGGACTTCATATGCACATTGATACCTAGGCACAGATATGTAATTTCCTCATGCTATCTTAGAATGAATTATCTTATCTGTTGTTGAAAGTTTTTGGGAAAAACCAAAGTTTTTCTGATACACCCATGCTTTGGTGATTTCGGTGAAAGGTTTAGGTTTATTGTTATACCTAAAAAGCATGCCTATTTTCCATAACTATGAACGATCCGAGCATCATATTTTTGAGCTATTACTTGTACTGCTTTTATTATATTATTGCGAGTTGTTCTTTGCTATTGGTTTTGGACTCTGACCATTCTCCAAGCATGTCACTGCTTTCAACCTAAGGTTAGGTTTGTTACTTATTGAGTACATAGGATGTGTTGTACTCATACTACACTTCTGCACTTTGCATGTAGATTTTCGAGTTGATATTGTTGTGTATGGCGAGAACTGGCATTAAAGATGAACCCCCGTTCCGGTTGTAGCTACCTCTTGTTCATGGTAGCTTTAGATTTATAAAAAAAAATCTGTTTATGTACATTTCAAACAGATGATGAATTTATTTTATACTAGCTTTCTAAACTCTAAATCTTAGAAGCTCATGATTTTTACTACTAGTCCTTGGGGAATTCTTTGTATAAAAGATCAGTTATATTATCATTACTTCTCTTAGTAGATCTTATTTGAATTCGATTGGTGCTAATTGGCTTACCTAGCGGGTTGGGCTAGGTTCCATTACGACTAGTTGGATTTTGGGTCGTGACAAGTTGGTATCAGAGCTCTAGGTTCATAAGTTCTACGAGTTATGAGCAAGTATCCAGTAGAGTCTTGCGGATCGGTAATGATGATGTCAATACCTATCCTTGAGAGGCTACATGGCATTTAGGATAAACTTTCCATCTTTCTTTTCTTATTGTGCGTCATTGATTTTGCTTGAAGAGTAACTTTTTGAATTCCTTCTACTCACTCGTATGTTATGTGAGCGTGGAGTACTTGCGGTAAATCAACGGCTTGCTAGTCCATAGATGAGGTGCAAGATGCGTCTTTTGTGTTTTGGTAATGGGCCAATCTGGAGGACTGGAGGCTAGTTTAGTTTGCAGCTTAAACTCGATAGTTTCAGTTGTGTGACCATGTGCTTTAGGACTTATATGTCCGGAAGTATCCCTTGGAGCAGATTTTTGGCTCAGTGAGTGGTTTGATGATTACATGATGAGTATGATGTGACTGCGAAGTGTGTTCAGATAGATTTGGTATGGCGAGAAGGGTTGCTTAGAATGTGAAAATAACTATTGGGTGATTGATTTTATGATGTGTTGTACAGTCTTGAGTTATGAGTGTTTTGATGGATTCCTTCATGTTGTTCATTTGTGGAACGGGGTGGATTTGCATGTCTTGTGGATGGGTCCAGACTCAGGAAGATTAAGTAATTGTGTAGTAGTTGTGACCGTGAAAGGGCATGGAGAGATGTTAGTTTGGGGCTAAGTAGGTGGGCTATCACTTGCGTACAGATGCATGATCCTTATGATGATTGTGTGGAGAGTTTCCTTCCATCAGTGGGTTATATGTGTTGCGATTTGAGTTGGGATTGGTGGTGAAAGTTGTGTTTGATGAGATGAGGTCATTGGACCTAGAATGGGCACTATCGGATTTGATTACAGTATGTATGGAGGAATAATTTTAGAAGTCGGTTCAAAATTTGGCTTTGATTCTTGTCGGATGAGAGAGTGCTCCAGGACTAGTAGATTTGATGAGTAGTTATGAGTTTCCGCTTGTTTCATTCATCATCCACAGAGTATGAAGGTTTTGAATGGGGTTTTGTTTGGTATGAGGTTTAGGAGCGTTATTAGAAAATTTGAGGTATGTATCCATAACGACTTGATCGGTCATTTTGAGAATTTGTGTTCCGTTTAGCTATTTGAAGTCTTAGGTAGCTTCGTATGATGTATTATGACTTGTTTGAATCGTCGATTTTGGTTTTTAGGTCTTTCAGTATTTATTTGGAAGAATAATTCTCAACTAGGAAGCTTTAAGTTAGATGAGTGATCAAGTTTGACTTTCATAAATTTGACCCGGAATCAGAGTTTTGATGGTTCCATTAGTCCCGGATAGTGATTTTGGACTTAGGTACATGCCCGGATTTGCATTTGGATGTTTCTAGAAGGATTCGACACTAATTGGCGACAACTGGCAACTTGAAGGCTTGAAATGTTCATAAGATTGACTGAGAATTGACTTTGATGATATCGGGTTAAGATTGTCGTTCCGGAAACTGGAATAGCTTCGTTATGTCAATTGGGACTTGTTTTCAAAATTTGAGGTTGATTTGATATAGTTCGGCACGAGTTTTGGAAGTTGAAAGTTCAAAAGTTCATTAAGCTTGATTTCAGGTGCGATTCATTGTTTCGATGTTGTTATGTGTGATTTGAGACCTTGAGTAGGTCCATGTTATGTTATGGGACTTGTTGGTATGTTCGGACGAGGTCCCGAGGGGCTCAGGCGTGTTTCGGATTGACTATTTTCTTAATATTTTAATTGCTGATTTCTGCTTGTGTCTGGTGCCCCAATTGTTCTTCACAATCACGAAGGTGTAGATGCGATCGCGTAGAGGAAAAATCTGGAGCTAGGCACTTTCTTCATCGTGCTCGCGAGTGGATGATCGCGTTCGTGAAACTTTGTGGTTACAGTACGCGTTCGCATAGGAGAGGTCGGGTTTGCATAGAGCTGGGTGCTGGTGATTTCTCTTCTGCGTTCGCGGAGTTTTGGCATCTGTAGGCATCGCGTTCTCATGAGGAGTCTCGCGGACACGTAGAGTATTTCAGGGGCAGTGCATCTTTCTTCTTTGTGATCGCAATGTTATTTTCGCGATCGCGATTCATTAATTCGTCCAGTGATTATTAGGACTCTATATTCGGAGGTTTTAGCCATTTTAACATATTTGGAGCTATAGAGCCCGGATGGAGGTGATTTTTGAGGCAATTTTCACCACATGGAATGGGGTAAGTATTTATTCTCGATATTGCTTTTATTCCGTGATTCTATCTTAGTTTTTGGCATTTGATTGATGATTTTAAAACAGAAATTGGGGCATTTTGTCTAATATTCCATAAATTCAATTTTTAAGTCTTTTTACATCGATTCGGAGTCAGATTCAAGTGAAACTAGTATGGTTGGACTCAAAATTGAATGGGTTGTCGGATTTTTTGAGTTTGTTGAGTTTCGAGGTGCGGTCCCATGTCTCACTTTTTAGTTGACTTTGGATTTTTGATTAAAAATTCGACCTTTATCAATTTGGTTGTTTTCTTTGGCATTATTTGATGTTGTTAAATTGCTTTTGGCTAGTTTTGAGCCGTTTGAAGGTCGGTATGCGCGGGATGGCATTTCTAGAGTATTGTTCAGCTTGCTCGGTATTGGATTTCTATTGTTCGAGGTACGTAACACTTCTAAACTTGGTGTTGAGGGTATGAAACCCTGTGTATACGTGTTATGTGTTTGGTGTTGAGAGTATGAACCCTTGAGTATACGTGTTATGTGTTTGGTTTTTAGGTGATGCACATGGTAGGTGACGGGCATATGGAATGACTTGGTTGGTTCTGTGGTGCTGTGAAGTTACCTAATCGTTTTTTTTTTTATCCATGAAATTTCTACATGCTAGAGTAATTGAGCTGCGATACATGTTAGCCCGAGAGATGTGATATATTGGTGACTGAGTTGGGGCCTAAGGGCCGCATTGTGAATCATATTGATTTGGATCATGCTGCACGCCGCAGCAGGCTTTATAGGCTATATTATTATGGGATCGAGAAGCTTTATTATTATGGGTTGTGCTGCACGCCACAGTAGGCCAAATTTGCTTTATATTAGCTCCACCCCTCCGGAGTCTGACATACCAACACTGAGCTTAGGTACCGAGTGTCGAGTGCCGAGTGACTGAGTGTGAGACAATGAGATTTAGTACACAGAGAGTGTGAGTACATGAGTTCATCACTGTGATGCATTACATTTGACATTTATACTTGACATGTAGGCATAGAGATGTACTTTCCTCATGCATTTTGAGAATGAATTATCTCATCTGTTATTGAAAGTTTTTGGGTAAAATCATAATTTTTCTAATACACTCATTCTTTGGTGATCTCGGTGAAAGGTTTGGGTTTTAATGTTATACCTGAAAAGCATACCTAATTTCGGTAACTGTGAACGAGCTGAGAATCATTTCTTTAAGTTATTACTTGTATTGCTTTTATTAAATTGCTGTGAGTTGTTCTTGGCTATTGGTATTGGACTTTGACCATTTTCTCCAAGCTCGTCGCTGCTTTCAACCTAAGGTTAGCTTAGTTACTATTGAGTATATGGGGTCAGTTTTACTCATACTATACTTCTGCACCTTGCGTGCAAATTTTGAAGTTGATATTGTTGTGTATGGCAGGAGCTAGCATTGAAGAAGAACCTGTATTCCAGTTGTTGCTGCCTCTTCATGGTAGCTTTAGATATATATAAAAAAAACATCTGTTTATGTACATTTCAAATAGATGTATTTATTTCTTACTAGCTTTGTAAACTCTAAATCTTTGAAGCTCATGATTTGTACTACCAGTCCTTGGGGATTCTTTGTATAAAGTTTAGTTATACTATCATTATTTCTCAGTAGATCTCATTTGAATTGGATTATTGCTTATTGACTTATCTAATGGGCTGGGTTAGATGCCATCACGACGAATTGGATTTTGGATCATGACAGTATCCTTGAAAATCTTTTTTACTGTAAAGTATGTCTCTTTTGAAAACCCTTTTAAACTATAAAGGTGTTTGAACTAGACTTTATGCGCATGCTGGACAAGCTCGCATCGAGTCTTATATTTTGATTATGCAGTATGCTATACATATGTATACATGAGGTACACCATGCATGGGTATTGATCTTGAATAAAAACTATGGGTTTTGGAATATAATTTTCTGAACTACAACAACAACAATACCGACCTAGTAAAATCTCACAAGAAAATTATTAAAACATGGATTTCTAAAACTACTCTTGCTAGAGGAATAATGATCATGCACAATTCAGCTACCATGCCAGGACCAATAAATGGAAATAAATGCTACACTGAACTTGTTTGGACCTGTATTGGCATAATTTTGTCTCAAGCTCAAAACACACACTTAAATTATGCTTGCTAATGAAATATAGTATAGTATAATATCGTATTCACAGGGATTGGATTTAAAGAATATTCTCGTAGTTTCTAGGTTGATCGCTATCTAAGATGAACAAAAATAGAGATTTGTATGATTTCTAATTAAAACTAACTAAGAGTCTAAAGCTATTGACTAATGACAATCCAAACAAAGGGAAGCAAAGAAGTTATCAGTGGTAGAAAGCAGAGGTTGAAAGGATAGGTACAAAATAATTGTTTAGGATCTAACTCGAGATTATTCACTTCTAATGTTTAAGTGAGTCTCTCGAATTCACTCAATTATCAGTTCAAACGTTCGACAAAAACTCCTCTCTCGATTAAGTCTTAACCTCACGAGATGAACCAATTTAAGCACATGAAGATATGCAAGAATGTGTGGTGGTTTGGTCTTTAGGAAACCTCTTTCAATTATTTTCTTAACCAGGTTTGATCAGTAATTCAACTAGCCTCTTTTGATTACCAAGAAGAATTAATGAACTCAACAACCAACATAATGCAAAGATATCACAAGTTATGCCTCTCTCAGTTACATGAACAAGTGAATATAGATACAATAATTAAATCATCCAAAAACGCTTCAACAGATAAAACTAGAGTTATAATCCACACACAATCATCAAAACACCAAATCCATCAAACCCTAAAGAGAACTACTCAATAGATATGGAGAAATTCATCACAAATAAAGTTAAAGTAGAGGAAAACATAAATTCAACCGAAACTTGGGTCTTGAGTGAGGAAGGAATAATGAAATCCTTGTGCTCGTGTTCTTCCAACTACTCCTTAGCCTCCTTAAGTCGAATATGTGTCAAAAGTGCAGAAAATAATATTTTTCCATGTATTTATACCAAGTAGGGCCGGGTCCAGACAAAATCACCTTCTCCAAGCTGAAATAAGATTTTCACTCTGCAAAAATTGCATAGGCGCACCGCATAGAGCGACGTGCCATGCAGGGCATTAGTGGGGAAATCCATAGTGTTGGTTATGACACGCAGTAGATAAATAGGCAGCCGTGATGCCTCACGCGCCGCGGCAGTAAAGATTTCTCATAGTATAGATTTTTTGTTGCATTTTGACGTCCTGACTTGGTCCTCGACACCCCGAACACGATCCCGGTTTAATCCCTTGGGATTTTACTCATACTTCAAAGCTCCAAATAACTCGAATTAATTCCATAACATCTACATAACTCGGAATCACTCCTACAAGTCATAAAACACACAATGAGTGCAAAACACCATCATCAATTAAAGCTCAAAACGAGTAAAGTGCAGTAAATTAAAATGAAATAAGCGACTAAAGCACGAGATTATGGCCTACCATAAACACCCCACACTTAAACCACTGCTCGTCCTCGAGCAATCAAACTACACTCCATATAGACACGATCTTTTTCAACAACTCTCATAACTCAACACACCAAGAATATTTAAAACAGATTAAGCACAATACTGTAACATCCTAGCCTCAAGATTTGACTCAAAAGCACCACGCATTATTTATAACCCACTCACCTACTTTAATACATACAACTATACCATTCAAAACCCCACACTTATGTCAAACCATAACAACACCTTCACAATCAATATACGTTAACTCCCTACTTCTTTACGCACAAATACATCAAGTTACCACTATCAAGGAAGAATTTACACAATTATACACTTATTTTTTCTTTCTTTTTCAATTCAAGTGGCTCTTACCTTTTCAAGGTAGTGCACCCTTCTCCTTAGTTCAATAATTCCACTCCAAAAGACAAACCAACCACCCCACACTTCAACTTTTACAAAGTTTATAACAAATTCAAGTGTTCACGAGAGCTACAAGGTTCAACTAGATGGTCAATTCAAACAAATGGGTATGGCTTGTAATGTGGTTGCTAAAGAAATAGGATTACAGGCTCAACGAGGTTAACTAAGATACATAACAATTAGGTGGGTAAAAGCATATAACTGGCTCAACAAAGAAATGCCTATATCACTTCCAAGACTGAATACAACTACTACTTCGCTTTACAAACACACGGGGCAAGTTCTAGACATCAAATGCAATGCACAAAATAACAAAAAATCTCACACACACATGGCACATAACTCACTCAAGATCGGACTCATCAAGACACTCTAGTCAAAGCACTTAAGCAAAGTTAAAATCATACAATCTAAGCTACTTATGCAAGAGTCAAAAACTGAGCCTAAGCGTCATAACTAAAGCACTTACTATTCTAAAGGTATGATAAAGTCTAGAGATATTTCCTTCAATTCAAATCACAGCACAAGGTTTCCTACTACTCTACAAAACAAAAACTAGCTACACCTAGTTCAAACAAAACCCTTAGAAAATAACTGCGGCACAAAGAAAATCCAAGGGGAAATATTATACTACCTAACAAAAGAAAATGTTTTTGTCTTTTTCTTTCGACTTTAATCCCTCAAGAAACCTGTCGATAATATCCATCATCGGGAAAAATCTAAAATTTTAAATTTTTTATGGTTTTTTCAATTATTTTCTATCTCTAACTACTACAACTAACAAAAACTAAAACTAATGTACACACATATATACATAATATCCCCTACCCCACACTTTAAAAAAGCAGTTGTGGCATGTCCCCATGACACATAATTAAAAAGAATAAGGTAAAGGAAACTTCCATGAACATCTAATCGGGGTCTGAGTCGAAGTCGGGCTCCATTCCTCGCACCCGAACTAACGCACACATCCATGCAGACATCTTCTTCTCAGCCTTCTTGGGATACGCCCCACACTTATCTTTCTCACTCAGTGCAGCCTTCTCTTCTGAGCTTTTACTTTCCACTCAACACTAGCAGCTGATTTTTCTTTTTGTGCCCCCTTTTCTACATCCATCTTGAAAGTCACATTTTTCTTACCCACTTTAAGCATGAGTTTCCTCTCGTGTATATCAAATATTGCAATATCAATTGCTAAGAATGGTCTTCTAGGATGAGGATGACCTCCTTGTTCTCCTCCATTTTCACCACTATAAAAACCACAGGAAATACAAACTTATCTACCCGAACTAACACATCTTCTACTATTCCCTCAAGTATTAAGGTCGTTGGGTTTGCTAGCTACAACGATATTAGTGCAGACCTTATCTCTCCAATCTCAATCTTCAATTTCCTGTAAATAGATAGAGGCATTAAGTTAATTGAGGCACCAGAATCACATAAAGATTTATCAAAATGAATAGTTCCTACAGAACAAGGTATAGTAAAACTCCCTAGATCTCCACATTTTTGTGGGAGTTTGGTTTGCAATATCACGCTACGATGTTCTGGGAGCTTGACCACTGAGGAATCCTCTATTTTCCTCTTCTTTGTAAGGATCTCCTTCAAGAATTTGGCATAAACAGTCATTTGTGAGAACACGTCTGTGAATGACAAATTAACCTGAACTTGTTTCAGCACATACAAAAATCTCCCAAACTGTTTGTCCAGCTTTTCTCTACATTACTTTTCAGGGAAAGGTAAAGCAGACATATGTTTGC
The DNA here is from genome assembly GCA_002018475.1 of Nicotiana obtusifolia. Taxonomy (NCBI): domain Eukaryota; kingdom Viridiplantae; phylum Streptophyta; class Magnoliopsida; order Solanales; family Solanaceae; genus Nicotiana; species Nicotiana obtusifolia. The sequence goes on from MCJB01049042.1 coordinate 27,880, forward strand.
TCTCCTCATGTTCCTCCTTTCTCGAAGTTTCTCCCTTCTACCTTTTTTTAGCTATTATCCGGCCCTTCTTCTTTTTATCAACATCATTCTTCAACTGCACCCTACTTTTTTTTTTCAAGTATCACATCTTTTTGAATCGGGGTGGGATCTTTCAAAACTTGCCCACTTCTTAGAGTTACATCATTCACTGTTTCTTTGGGATTTCTCTCAATATCAGCAGGGAGAGTGCCTGGAGCCCTCTCAGATAATATTGTTGCAATCTGTCCCACTTGTCTCTCCGGGTTTCGATAAGATGTGCCCAACTCTTTCACAACTACTCCATGGGCATCCAGCCTCTCATCAGTCTTGATAATGAAGGCATTCATTAGATCTTCTAGACCAGGATGAATGGGTTGTTGAGGCTGAAATTGATGCCTCTACTGATTTTGGTAAGCTGGAGCTCCTTGTCCCTGAGGTCTACAGTTGTTTTGTTGCCAAGCACTCACAGTACCCCCGGGTGAACTCCATGAAAAATCGGGGTACCTCTGACCTATTGCTTTAAAATTGTAATTTCCCATGGCATTCACTTCGTCAATTGAGGCCCGACACTCATGAGTAGGGTGTCCTCTTCCACATATATCACAAGATGCGTGAGGCTCACTTTGTATCAAGGCTAAGGTCAGCTTTCGTATTTCTTTAGCCATAGCATCAAGCTGTACCTACACAGATGTGTTAGCATCAACCTGGTGAACACTAGTTGATCTTCTTTTTCTAGCACTCTCAGAGAGCCAGTAATTTGTATCTTCAGATAACTTATCAAAAATTGTAACTATCTCCTCTGTAGTCTTCTTCATCATTGGGCATCCAGCTGCATTGCTCAATGTTCTATGCGAGGCCGGTGTCAATCCATCCCAAAAGTGTAGGAGTTACATCTATTGTTCAATTCCCCTATGTTGAAATTTTTGAACAATCTCCTTAAACATCTCCCGCGCTTCAAAAACAGTTTCAATATCTTTCTGGCAGAAGTTATGGATTTCTCTTCTAAACTTGCCCGTTTTAGTTGAGGAGAACTATTCTCCAACCCCTCTCTTCTTCATAGATAATCTGCGCATCTCTAATAGCTGCTTCATCAGCATCCCATGCAGGTTGTTCTCTTTGTTGGGCTGCTTCTCTTGTAGCCAAATCTACATTATCATCACGTTTCCATCCACAGTATCTTTTGTTGAGGATTGCCAAACCTTTTCTGATGTGTCGGTGAGATTTCTCTCCTTCCTCAACTATCCTAGTTGTTTTCTATCTCTGGCTCGTATTGTAGCACTTCTTTAGCAGAAGCTCCAGTCATGCACCAATCTAAAACTGTAACCCGCGCACAATCAAAGAACACCAAACGTAAAAAGAGAAAAATAAAAGAAAAAGAAAAAGAAAAATTCCTGAATTAGCACTAGAAACTATTTCAAAAACTGTTGATTGCCAATCCCCGACAGCGGTGCCAAAATTTGACGAGATCGAAACAACACTTAAATTATGCTCGCTAATCAAATATAGTATAGTATAAGATCGTATCCATAGGGATTGGATTTAAACAGTATTCTCGTAGTTTCTAAATTGATCGCTCTCCAAGATGATCAACAATTAAGATCTGTATGATTTCTAACTAAATTTAACTAATGGTCTAAAGCTATTTACTAATGACAATTGAAACAAAGATAAGCAAGGAAGTTGTCAGTGGAAGAAAATAGGGGTTGATAGGATAGGTGCAAGATAATTTTTTGGGATCTAACTCTAGATAATTCACTTCTAATGTTTAAGTGAGTCTCTTGAATTCACTAAATTATCAGTTTAAACGTTCGGCAAAAATTTCTCGCTTGATTAAGTCTTTAACCTTACGAGATGAACCAATTTAAGTATGTGAAGATAGCAAAAATTTGTAGTGGATTGGTCTATAGCAAAACCTCTTTCGATTATTCTCCTAAGTAGGTTCGATCAACAATTCCACTAGCCTCTTTCGATTACAAAGAAGAATTAATAAACTCAACCAACAATATAATGCAAATATATCACAAATTATGCCTCTCTCGATTGCATGAACAAGTGAATATAGATGCAACAATTAAATCATCCAAAAACGCGTCAATACATAAAACTAAAGTTATAATCCATAAATAATCATCGAAACACCAAATCCATCAAACCCTAAAGAGAACTACTCCATAGATATGGAAAAATTCATCACAGATAAAACTAAAGTGTAGGAATACATAAATTTAACAAACTCGGGTCTTGAGTGAGGAAGGAATGATGAAATCCTTGTGCTTGTGTTCTTCCAACTCCTCCTTACCCTCCTTAGGTCGAATATGTGTCAACAGTCCATAAAATAACGTTTTTTCATATATTTATATCAAGTAGGGTCGGGCCTAGACAAAATCATCTTCTCCTAACCGAAATAGGATTTTCACTTTGTAAGAATTACACAGGCGCGCCGCATGGGGCAACGCGCCATGCAGGAGATTAGTGGGGAAATCTAGAGAGTTGGTTCTGGCTGGCAACAGATAAATAGGCAACCGTAGAGCCCCACGCGCCATCCCACGCGCCGCGGCAGTGATGATTTCTTAGAGTACGGATTTTTCATGCGTTTTGACATCCAGACTTGGTTATCGATCCCCGAACACGATCCCGACTTAATCCCTTGGGTTTTACTCAGACTTCAAAGCTCCAAATCACTCGAATTCATTTCATAACATCTATGTAGTTCGGAATCACTCCTATAAGGTATAAAACACATAATGAGTGCAAAACACCATCAATTAAAGCTCAAAACGAGTAACCTGGAGTAAATTAGAATGCAATAAGCGACTAAAATATGAGATTATAGCCCACCATCATTTAGGACTTTATTGGCAATGATTTAGGACCTGTCTCGGGCCTGTATTGGCATGAATTTGGGGCTGTATTGGCATGAATTAAGCCTGGATTGATATTGACATGTATTGGTACGAATTAGCCTGTATTGGCACGATGGAACTTTCAGATATAACGAGTGTGAACTGGATAATGTTTTACTAATGATTTATGCTTAGTACATGATTTATTCTGCATGTTTGAATTGGAAATATTCTCGTGATATTTTTTCACTTTATATATTATTATCTAATTTTTTTATATGAACTCTTTCTGCTTGACATTCACCGAGTACAAGTACTCAAGTATACCATTGTTATTTTTTATGGTATATTACGTAACGAAGAAGCGTAGGTACATGAAGATCAAGCGGGACAAGAGTACTTGTTGCTTTCGAGTTGTTCGTGAGTCCACATTCAAGTTTGTCGGACCCAATTAAGACATTTATTATTCCTTATTAGCTTCGGGCTGTGTCCTGAGTTAGATTATTTTTCTTAGAAGCTCCATAGACGAGTGTCACACTGTGGGTAGTATTGTGTAAGTCATTACTTGGCTTATTTTCGAGATTTTAAACTATTAAATTTAATTCAGATTATTTTACTTAGACTTATCTCATCTTGCTTATATCTTAATGACTTATTAAAAGTACATGGGGCATTGCTATAACTTTTATATAATAAGGTGCTTCCAATGTGGTTCTCCTAGCTCCAGATGCCTGTTGCCCTAGAGTCGGGTTTGGGGCGTGACATTGAGGTTTAAAGAAGGTCATTTTCTACAATGTTGAATCTTGACACTCTGAGCTTTTGTTTCATCAGTCGGAACCATTCCTTCATTTGAGTAATTGAAAATGAGAATTGTCTAATCCCATTTTAGGCTTATATTACAAACATGGTTGACCTAGTCACTTATAGCAGGGGAATCAAGATGTATGATGGGAATTATTTTGATGTCGTTGGTCTGGATAGAGGATCTGATGTTGGCAAGGGCGTCGACCTCTTGATTGTTTTCTGGTACTACCTATTTGAATTTTATTTCTTGGAAGAGCTTTGTAAGACCTTGTAATAGTCGTAGGTAGACCTGTATTTTTTGCTTTCGTGCGCTTTGCAATCCTTCAACCTACCTAATGACCAGATAGGAGTCATTTTGTAATATCAGCCGCTGGACTCCTATGTTGCGAGCTAAGTTTAATCATGCAATAAAAGCTTCATACTATGCTTTATTATTAGCAGCTTAAATTCACTAACACATGAATTTACGAATTGCTTCAAAGTCGGGGGATCGCACGACTATAACGAGTTCGGACCCTCTAACTATAGTTAACCCATTTACATGCAGGGTCCAGACAATATGATGAGTCTTTCCAGTTATGATGAGCAATTGTCTTTCAGCGTGGGGCTTAATACTGATGTTAAATTCGGCTACAAAATTAGCTAGGACTTGAGATTTAATTATAGTCATCAGTTGGAAAGTGGTGTTATATCTACAAAGTTTCACGGCCCACTTGGTTACTCTACGCAAGAGTTTCAGGCTTATATAATATGGAACATAACGAGAATATGGTTACTAAAGTGGTTGGGTGACGTTGGAAGTATGAACGTTACTTTCAGGACACACTACCAGGTCTAAGGCTAGATTTTCTAACTGCGGTTACCTCATTCCGGCACCTACTATCGATCTACTTACGTAGTAGATAAGATATGATGTACCTTGCTCATCTCGAACTAGGACTACACGTACAACTCTTTTTGATATGGCCAAGTATACATTGAAATCCTCGCCATCTTTTGGCTTTTACAGCAAAGGTGAACTGGACATGTCCTCCTTTTGCTGTTGCAAGCTATTCTCGCATCCTTCCGTCTGTTGAAAGTCCCTGTTCTTTTTCATAATACTAAAAATTGCATGGCACTCTTCAGAATGATGCAAAATAAATTGGCTCGAGGCCGTATTCTACCATTAAGATTTTAGACGTCTTTTACGAACGAGGGCTATATGATATTTTGTATTGCTCTGATTTGACTTCACTAGACGATTGGCAAATATTTTATTTACGAGCGCCTCTGATTGGCGGCTTCTGCATTTTTAAGAGGAAAGTGCATGACTTTATAATAGTAAATGCCTTATTTTTTGATGAACGAAGTCTTTTCCTGGTGGTCGGAGGGCATTAGTATTTGATTAAACCCGAAAAACGCATCCACGGAACTAAGTAGTTCGTGCCTCGCCGTAGTGTCGACCATTTAGTCGATGTGTAGCAGGGAGAATGGGTCTTTAGAGCTGTCTTAATTCAAGTCGGTTTAACTTGTGCATACTCACAATTTTTCATTCTTTTTACAAACTACTACTGCTACATTAACTAGCTTGTCAGGGCAACGTAACTCTCAGACGGACTTGTTGTCGAATGGTCGACCTTTCATCATTTTTTGCTGGACCGGAGGATAGGTCGGATTGACGTTCAACTTGTGCATTATGATGGATGGGCCTATCCCTACCAATGGGCCTATCCCTACCATATCTACAAGACACCAAGAAGAACATCCCATATGATTTCCCACGAGATGAACAAACTTACCTCGCAGGTCTTGGTCAAGTTTCCTTCTTATGTGGTCTTTTTGAGAATGCTTGGATCCAAGTTGGTTGGCTTGAGGTCATCTTTGTTGGTTTTATCCAGTTGGTTCGTGCCAAGTGTCTATAATTACTATTTGGTGGTGTTTTGCGCTTTGCTTGGTTTCAGGGTTGTTGCATAGCACTCACGTGCGGAGCGTGATCCCCTTGGATTTTGCCTATTCCCCACAGAGTCTTGAATTTAATCACTTGTTGATATTTTGAGGGTACTGCTTGCATGTCGTAGGTTGACGGTCTGCCAACAATATGTGGTGATTATACAATATACATCATATATAATTAATACTATTGAATAATCTTAAAAATAAATCGAGTATATTATTTGTAGAATATATTTACATATGTACATATTCTATATTCCATGTATATTTTATCTATATTATGTAGAATATATTATACTACAATCAATAATGTTAAAAACTGATACCTTAACTTATGGAATCTGTCTTCTTTTTTTTTAAATCATGCGCATAATCTTTCAAATATACTAAATTTCTAAAAAGAATATTATTTATGGAACTAAGAAAAAGTAATGTTATTAGTGAAAATAATATTAAATAAACAACCAGTCATGTAAAATCTCAAAATCTTCAGCTAGTTTTCAATATTTTGAGCTATTATTTGCAAATCAATGTTTGTTTTATTAATTTGGTCCACTAGATCAAGTTCAACTGGTAACGGAGAATTGAAACTTGAAAAACTGGTTTGAAAAGTATTTCAAAGCGAAATAATAATTTTCTTTTTATTTGGTTATTCGGAAATATAATTCTCACTATAGAAGATGGGAATTGGGTTATTGTGATAACCCAATAGGTCATTTTGAGATTTAGCCTATATGTATTACAAGATCACTATTAGCTCCGTTTAGCATTTCTCGATTTGCATGTGTAGTTCCTGCCTTATTCCGGAATGTCCTTATGTGAAAATTAAAGAAAATGTGAATTTTCGCCTTAAAAAAGGTTTGAGTTGACTACGGTCCACATTTTATGTACGGACCCGGATCATGATTCTGACGATCACGGTGGGTCAGTATCATGGTTTGAGACTTGGGCGTATGCCTGGAATTGAATTCGGAAGTCTCTAACTAGTTTTGACTCATTATGCCGAAACTAGCATTTTTGAAAGTTGAAAATTACTAGGTTTGAGCGCAAATTGACTTCTTAGCTAACAGGTTTGGATTTTGATATTGAAACTTGGAATATGTCTGTATCGGTATCTGAAACTTATATGCAAAATCTGGTTCAATTCAAAATTGATTTGACATGTCGGACGCATAAATGTGATTCTAGTGTTCTTGGGTTTCACTTTGAAATTTCATTCATTTTGAGGATTGATTCGTAGATTTAGAGGTCATTTTGGTGATTTGATTGCGCGAGCAAATTCATATGATGATATTACTCTTGTGTGCATGTTTGGTTAGAACCGAGGGGCTTGGTGAGTTTCAGACGTGTTTCAGATGAGCTTGGTTAAGGTTGGAATAGTTGGTGCACTTCCGTTGTTGGTGCTCTTGTTCAGATCTCGCATTTGCAAGGACTGTCTCGCATTTGCGAGCCTCCCTTTTGCGAACAAGTGTTCGCATTTACGAGCATAGGCTGGACTAGGCAGCCTCGCATTTGCGAGGAAGATGTTTGCATTTGCGAACTATTAGAGGTCGCATTTGTGACTCAGTGTGTTCTTGGATTACCTTCACATCTGCGAAAGAATGGTCCGCATTTGCGAAGGTTGGGAGTTCGCATTTGCGAGCCACATGTTGCATTTACGACTTCGGCTCTTCTGTGATAGGGTTCGCATTTGCAACCCTTTTCCCGCATTTTCGTCGTTCGCAATTGAAAACAAAACATCGCAATTGTGGCATCTGCAGCTGGGTAAAAGAGGGGAAGAACGGGACTTACCTAATTTTTTACAATTTCTCAACCCTAAACACTCTAGAAGAAATTTTCCAAGAGACTTTTCTTCCCAAGTTTATTAGTAAGTCACTTTAATCCATTTCTTTTTAATTACCCATTACATTTCATGAGCTTTCAACATCAAATTTAGGATTTCTATGGTAGAAATTAGGAATTTTTGTAAAATTGAGATTTAGACATCGAATTGAGGTTGGATTTCAATAAAATTCACATAACCAGGCTCAGGGGTGAATGGGTAATCGGGCTTTTATCCGAATCTCGATTTTGACCAAGCGAGCACGGGGTTGGCTTTTGTTTACTTTTTCAAAAATGATCTAAATTGAACCTCTTTCATTTGTGGGCAGTTTCTAAAGCTTATTTTGAATCATTTGGTCAATAATCTGCTAGATTTGGTTAATTTGGAGTGTTGTTAAAAAGGCAAGGCCGTGGTTGAGTGATTTCTTGAGTTGCTGAGTGAGGTAGGTGTTAGGTCTAACCTTGATTTGAGGGAATTAGTGTCATGCCCCGACCTCGGGGAACGCGACCGACACTCAACAGAGTTACCTTGGTCAAGCAAGCCTGCACTGTGCCGTCTACCCAACTCACCCATAAATAAAGAGAAGAGTGCATTTCATTAATTAGTCAGTAAGAAGTCACGTGAATAACAACATTTCAATTCCATTAGTTCGTCCTTAACAAATGTTCAAAATAGTACATTGTACAATCATAGTTAAAGTTGATCAGATGATACAATTACAACATTTGTTGTTTAACTTTCCAAAAAACAGACACAACCCACACTATGTCTACGGAACCTCTAACATGAACAAAAGAGTGCTATGACAGTGCCAGCAACAAGGCCTCGGCTATACCTCAAAATATTGTGTAAAAAGGATAGAAGATGACCACGAAGTGAAGTGCGGCTCACCAAATCAGGTGAGGAAAGGGTATGCTGCTATCACTGATCAATACCACCTCCTACAGAACCACCTGCATCCATTAAAGATGCAGCGCCCCTGGCAAAAGGGACGTTAGTACATATAGAATAGTACTAGTATGTAAAACTAAACACCTTTTCAATAGAATGAGCAATAGTAAACGGATAATAAAACACGATATCAATAAGAGACTCCAATGGTATCAAAGTGTCACATAAGGGGAAACGTAAATTTCAAATAGGTTTCAGTAATTTAAGTTGAGAGATCTTTTAGAACCGACATACCATCGTGTTTTAGCACGGAGTCCGTTCTCAGCCCGACCGGCTTAGCCATCTCACCCCGACCGGCTAAGCCGTCTCACCCCGAGACATACACTCACAATACAACCATGTCTGCAACAAGGCATCCGATCTCAGCCGGACCGGCTAAGCCGTCTCACCATAATGCCGTGTGGGTCGACATCACATCACATCTCGCTAGCAATAATCTCATCCCATTTAAGGGGAAACATTCCAATACACCGATCTCATCCCATATTAGGGAAAACAATCTCATCACATTAACATGGGGATTTACCCCCTCAATCAAGTACACCGGCACATGTAGTTTCGGGGTTAGGTTATTTCGACCTACCCTTCCTCGGTGGCTAATCAATACTCCCAAAGCATTTGTTATTAAAAGTATTTACCACTCAATTCATATTATTTTACATGTCATTCATTTTATTGACATTATTGGCCATAGCGCAATATCATTCTTGGCACATTGGTCGTACTTCATAATTCAAGCTCACTATTCAATTTTCAATCATTATCATGGATAATCAACAACGAGGCTTTTCAAATTAAGACTTTAAACACATACTTGAGCAAATTAGGGTCTTAGGCACTACGATCTCTTATACAATTTGATGTGATCACTTTTATTTGGACTTGACTTGAAGTCACAATATTTTCATACATACTCATACTTCAAATACTCTCCCGAAGAATAGCATAACAACATTCCGAAACACATTTGAACATATTCATATATATACATCATCTGACGCCAAACTTATTCAGAAAAGTCAATTACAATGGACAACTTGGGACTTACAAGATAATCGTTGGAATTCAATTCTAAGAGAGGAGTTTACCAAATATACCTTGCCTCGAGCCTTTTTAAATTACTACAATATTTTGAAATTCTTCGCTTCTTCGATCTATTTAGAAATATAGCAAAATTAAACACAAATTAGGAGAGAGTTTAGAGTTCAAGCTCATTTGAGCATTTTATCAAACACTAGGCGGGTATTATGATTTCAAGGCCCTCCTATGGTGGATTCCTCCATCCCACTACCCAAAGTCTACCCAATTTAGCTCAACATTCTTCCCCCAAACCTTGATCGTATATGCATGTAAAAATGAACAACTCCCACGCCCAATAATTGCTTGGCTTATTCCTTATTTTCAATTAGAATCACGAAATTGAGGGCTATGGAGTAGAAACTTACCTCTAGGATGAAGACCTAGTTAATTCTTCTTATAATTTCTTCAACATTGAGCAATAAATTGATGAGTGATGAGCTTAGGAACTTCCCCTCTCACTATTTGGCACTCCCTCACTCTAGAATATATGTCAATTATTTAGAAGTGGTCCATTACTCTAATATATCGAAATAGGGTCGGGTAAAGAAAATTAGCAAAAAAGGAGCCCCGTCACATATCTGCTGTCGCATATGCGACCTCATAATGCTTCTGTGGTCCGCGAAATGGGCCTCGAAATGGCCCTGCGAAACTAGGCAATTCTGCAGCACTATGCAACCATTATGCGGTCCACAGACAAGTTCTGTGACATCATAATGCACCGCAGACATGTTCTGTGGTCGCATAATGCACTCCAGACTTTCTTCCAAACTTGCCCAGCTACTGCTTCACTCTGCGGCCATTCTGCGGCCCGCAGAGTGATTCTGCCATCGGATATTGGGCCGCAAAAATGTCTTTTTCTGCCAAAAAATTTCCTTCGCCGCGAAGAATCTCCACATTAGTCAGCACATATGCTACTTTGGCACCACGAAATCTCGGGTTTTAGGTAAAATATTGACGGGGCCTTACAATTAGGAACCCTTGAACTATATGTTATATGAATTACGTGAGAAACGACGTATATGCACCGTTATGCACTTACGTGAGAAAAGGGGTTTGCGGATGCAGGGTTGGATTTGTGTGCCCAATGTGGATGGGCTTCATGAGTTGATTCTTGAGGAGACCCACAGTTCGCGGTATTCCATCCATCCAGGTGCCACCAAGATGTATCAGGATTAAAGGCAACATTATTGGTAGAGAATCATGAAGAAAGATATAGTTGCGCATGAGTTAACTGCTTTAATTCCATGTCTTTTCTATTATTATTATTGCGTACAGGTTATTGTAAGTGACTCGCCTTAGCCTCGTCACTACGCCGCCGAGGTTATGCTCGGCACTTAGAGAATGCATGGGATCGGATGTACTCATACTACACTCTGCACTTCTTTTGCAGATACTAGAGTTGGTCCTAGCAGCGCTGACTCAGGTTTGCTAGGACCCAGCTATCCATGGAGAGTTGAGGTACAGCTGCACGGCGTACGCATCCCTGAAGTCCCCCTCTATATTATCTTAGTTGTTTATTTTAATTCAGACAGTTGTGTTTTTTCAAACTATTATCTTTAGCATTCTAGACGCTCATGTATTCGTGACACCAAATCTAGGATTGTATTTGGATTTTGTCGTTTCTTAATTTATCACCTTATTTCAGCTTATTCAGTTTTGTTGTTGCCATTTAATTTGGAATTGTTAAAAATGGTTAATAAATATAGCTAATGTTGGCTTGCCTAGCTGGTGAAATATTTGGCGCCATCACGGTCCTGAGGGTGGGAATATTGGGTCGTGACAAGTTGGTATCGGAGTACTAGGTTGCAGTAGTAGGTTGCCTAGGTCTCACGATTCATGAGCAAGATTGGTAGAGTTTTGAGTATCGGTACAGAGACGTCTCTACTTATCTTTCATAGGCTATAAGGATTTAAGAAAATTTCACGTTTTTCTTTCTCTATCGTGAAGTTTGTTTCCATAATTGAAGTTTGAACCATTCTACTCTTGGTCCCTTGCAGATGGTGCGAACTCGCTCCGCGTCTACAGCCGGGCAGGAGCCAGATCCCCCTGTTGCAGCTACTACCAGGGGTAGAGGCTGGAGCTGAGGCAGGGGCAGAGCTCAGTCTAGAGCACGAGTAGCATAAGCACCCTCGGTAGAGCCTCAGACTGACCATGATGAGGAGGTCCCAGTTCAGGCTGCACTAGTCAGACTCGCTCAGGTCCCAGAGGGATTCAATAGCCACTACCGTACTTCAGGATGCTCTAGTCCGCTTAGTTGGACTGTAGGGGAATGTGGCTCAGACCGGAGCATTTCCTATGGCACTAGCAATCTCTCAGGCTAGGGGAGGATCACAAACTCCCACCACTCACACTCGGGAGCAGATAGCTTCCCCATACAAAATTCCGGCAGCTCCATCAGTTAGAGTAGTTCAACCCATAGTTGCTACACAGCCTGGGGAGAGGCATGCGATGTCTTCTGAGGGATTCATGAGGTTGGACAAGTTCACCAAGCTCTTTCCCATTCATTATAGCGGTGCACCCTCTGAGGGCCCATATGATTAATTAGACTATTTTCACGAGGCGTTGCGCAACATGAGTATTGTTGAGACCAATGGGGCCGACTTTGCAGTGTTCCAGATGACTGGCTCTGCTAAGAGGTGCTGGCAGGATTTTGAGTGGAGTAAACCAATCGGTTCACCTTCAATTACTTGGGATCAGTTTTCACCGCTATTTCTGGAGAAGTTTATTCTTTCACTCTGAGAGAGGAGTACCGTAGGCAGTTTGAGCACCTTCAGCAGGGTGGTATGACCATCACCCAGTACGAGACCAAGTTTGTGGACCTAGCCCGTCATGCAGCTATGTTGATTCCTACAGATAGAGAGAGAGTGAGGAGGTTTATTGATGGTCTTACCTTCGGCATCAGGCTTCAGATGGCCAAGGAGAAACTGGTTGATATTTATTTCCAGTGGGTCGTAGATATTGCTAGACGGATCGAGATGGTTTGTGGTCAGGATTGGGGTCGACATCTGAGAAGAGGCCCCGTCATTTGGGTGGCTTCAGTGGTGCCTCTTCTGGAGGCAAAGGTTTTTTTTTGGTAGAGGCCATCCTCCTAGGCCGATTCAGTCAGTTGTTCAGGTAGCCCATAGTTCTTCGGGCGGTCATGGTTCTGTGGGTCTCATCCTGAGCAGCCAACAGCTTCAGCAGCCTCAGTAGTTGAGAGAGTACTTGTTATTTTGAGATCCGTGGTAGTTGGATTTTGAGTTCGTTGTTATGAGTTAACTACTTTATTTTCATTCCTGTCTTTTCTATTATTACTATTATTGCGTACAGATTATTGTAAGTGACCCACCTTAGCCTCGTCAATATTTTGTCGAGGTTAGGCTCGAAACTTATAGAGTAAATGGGGTGGGTTGTACGCATACTACACTCTGCACTCCTTGTGCAGATACCAGAGTTGGTTCCAGCAGCACTGAGTGAGGTTTGTTCGGACCCAGCTATCAGCGGAGACTTGAAGGTACACAGCTGCACGGCGTCTGGAGCCCTGAAGTCCCCCTCCATATCATCTTAGCTATTTATTTTGATTTAGAAGTTATGTTTTTATTCAGACTATTATCTGCAGCACTCTAGACGCTCATATATTCGTGACACTAGATCTGGGATTGTATTTGGATTTCGTCGTTTATTTGTTTATCACCTTCTTTCCGACTATTCAGTTTTATTGTTGCCATTTAATTTGAAATTGTTAAAACTAGTTAATGAATGAAGCTAACATTAGCTTGCCTAGCAAGTGAAATATTAGGCGTCATCACGGTCTCGAAGGTGAAAATTCCGGATCGTGACAGTTATGGTTGATGAAAGTGCGGTATGCATTAAGTAGTAAAAAAGTCTCAATTGCCTGACATCGACCTTCACTCAAAAATGGCATCTTCGGCCTGAACCAAGGAATCCCTTGGATATGATACAAAATCACTCTGGTTCTATTCTTGATCAGAGATTTCTCTATCAACAATATGAATTGGAGTTTGAAGAATGAGAGGGAGAAGGATCCCTTGACTAGCAGAAAATATTTATACGTTATGGTAGGGATAAAAAAAATTTGCCATTTGAATCAGTCAGTGAAGAACAAGTTGTTCCATCTCCAGGAAAAAAAATCATCTTCCAATTTTCCCTTCGTTCCAATATTTTTAATTTTAGCTTCTCTCATCCCTTTTTTGTCATAAAATTTTAATCCTTTTCAAGTGAAATTTATATTTCCATCTCCAGGAAAAAAAATCATCTTCCAATTTTCCCTTCGTTCCAATATTTTTAATTTAAGCTTCTCTCATCCCTTTTTTGTCATAAAATTTTAATCCTTTTCAAGTGAAATTTATATCCTAGTACAAATTCAAATATCCTTTTCAAATAATTGTGTTTGGACGTTGTCCATTCACTTGGAAAAAAATTGAAGATTGCTAAGTGAAAACTATTATTTCATTTGGATTCCTACTCAAATTATTTTATTCCAACTTTAAATTTTCTATTTCAAATTGAAGTTTAAATAATGAACCAAATATTAAGACCTATATTGATTTGCATGCTTCCAGCAGCCACAGCCAAAATAAGTGCACGATCTTATTTGTCACATGACAAGTATTTTCCATCCTGTTAAGTGTTAAGGTTACTAATAGAAATCTGTCACGATCCAAAATTTTAATTGTGGGATTGTGATGGTGCCTAAAATTCAATTGCTAGACAAACCAATATTAGCTAAGTAATTAATTAATTATTTTAACAATTTAGAAGCAAAACGGTAATAACTGATGACTGATAAACTTTGAAATACATGAAATAATTACATAAGTAAAGCAGATTTTAAAACTAGATAAACAGTAAAACATGATAGAAGGCGACTTTAGGGACTGCGAACGCCGAGCAACTCTACCTCAAGTCTCCTGTAGAAGTCGAATCGGAGCAGTCTCCTCTACGCCACGCTAAGACCAACACCGGGATCTGCACAAGAAGTGCAGAAGTATAGTGTGAGTACACCTGACCCCATGTACTCTGTAAGTGTCGAGCCTAACCTCGACGAAGTAGTGACGAGACTATTACAGGACACTCACTATAAACCAGTACGAATAATAATAAAAGAAAACACAAATATAGATAAAGCAGTAAAACTATAAAAACGGGACCCGAAGGTCTACTAGCAGAGAGCCCCAGAATAATATCATCTCAAAATACTCGTATCGCAGTACTAGAATAGAATACTACAACTACAAATAATACAACATATCATACTCCATTGCGGTGCGCAACCGAATCCCAATATTTATCAAAATATGTGTTGCAGCGTGCAGCCCGATCCCTACATTTATTACTATATTTGTTGCGGTGTGTAACCTGATCCCAGTATCATATCAATATCTGTTGGGCATGCAACCAGATCCCATTATCAATTATTTTCAATATTGTTGCGGCGCACAATCCGTTCCCAACATCAACTCATTAACATGATTAACTCAACACAACCAATAACGTAATCTCAACACAAAAGGTATCAAAGCGTACAAAGCACCAAGGATCTACTAGTGCAATCGAGAATAATCAATACCTTGTACTCACAAACCTCAACAATTCATTAATACAAGAACAACTAAATGACTCACACAATTGGATATATAATATAAAGTGCAACAAGTAAGGTGAAGGCAATAAAAGGTAGTAAAGGCATGAAACAATGAAAATATCCAACTAGTGCAGGTGAAAGCATATAGCAGATAAGCAAATATTGATCAAGGTATGAGTAACAAGAATAAATAACAGTTGAACAACATATAACAAATAAGGCATAAATATCAGTTAATGACATGTAGCAATCAAGGAAAATAACGAGACATAACATGGTATAACTAATGACATAAAGGTACATAGCCCAACCCGCATGCTTTATCCCTTTACTATGTATATACACTCATGACCTCGCATGTACGCCGTCCGCACATATATTCACGTAGCAGATAGACCAAACAAGCCTAATTTCCTCAAGTCAAAGTTAAACACAATACTTACTTCATTCCGTAATCAAATCAATAATCAACCATGACTTTTTCTTTCGAACAAGCCTCCGACGAATCTGGCCAAATATCATTCAACCAATCAAAAATAAATGTTATACACTACCCACATATGAAAAAGGTTAAATCTTTACCTAAATTGAAAAAGTCAATAAAAGTCAACCCCAAGTCCATTTGGTTAAAATTCGAGAGTCGAACCAAAATCGGATTACTCATTCACACCCGAGCCCGCGTATACGATTTATTTCGAAATCTAACCTTAATTTGAGGTCTAAATCTCAGTTTTACAAAATCCCTAAATTTTACCCAAAACCCCTAAATTCTACCATGAAATTCCTAGATTTGATGTTGAAAGTTCATAAAACTTAATGGAAATTGATCAAAAACAAGATAAAGATGCTGACCAATAATTTGAGAAGAAAAAGTTCTTAAGAAAATCCCTCCAAAGTGTTTCGGCCTGAAAAATAGTGTAAAATGAGCTAAGTTCCGATTTTTCCCTCTTTTAACCAACTGTAGTATCGCAATTGTTCGCAATTGCGATGCCTGCAAATGGGTAGATAAAGCAAACTGTGCAACCGTCCTCTGATGTCACATTTGCGACAAACCTAACTTCGCAGAAGCGAGACAACCATCGTAATTGCGAAAGTTGTCCAGCCTAGCTTCCAGTCACATTTGCGACCTCCCCATCACAAAAGCGGATTGCCGACATTGCATTTGCGACTGACACTTTGCATTTGCGAAGAGCACAGCCCCTTCCCCAGATATTGCAATTGCTAGTCCAACATTGCAAAAGCGGGACTCGCACTTGCGTACAGGTCATTGCAATTGTGACATCTGCAATCTTGAAGCACCGAACATTGCACCAGCTATTCCAATTCAGTCTGTTATGCATCCGAAACTCACCCGAGCCCCTCTGACTCCAAGCCAAAAATGCACACACGTGTAATAATATCATACAAACTTTCTCGCTACCTCAAATCATCAAAATAACATCAATTAACAAGGCTCGATCATCAAAACTGAAGAATTTCAACTTAAAACTCAATTTTTACAATCTTTCACATGTGTCGGAATGCGCTCGGCCACCCTGAACCCCAGCAAAACAAGCGTACAAGTCTAAAAATATCATACAAATCTACCGGAATCGTCAAAACACCGATCCGATATCGTTTACTAAAAATATTGATCATGGTCAACCCAAACCTTATTTTTAAGTAAAAAATGACCTTTTCTTGAAAATTTTACGTAAAAACTTTTTGAAAAACGACACAGATCATGCACGCGAACCAATAAACATAGAATAACGCTATGGGAGGTCTCGGAACACTAAAAATAAGGCTAGTGCTTAAAATGATCTACCGGGTCGTTACATTCTCCACCTTCAAAAAAAATGTTCATCCTCGAATGAACATAGAAAAGTACTTGGACTGGTAAAAAGGTAGGGGTATTTATTCTGCATATTGGACTCCGACTCCCACATAGCCTCCTCAATTGCACTTTCACATAAGGAAAATTCTTGGATCTCAACTTACGAACCTGCCTGTCTGGAATAGCCACTGACTCTTCCTCATAGGTCAAATTTTCATCAAGCTGCACCGTGCTAAAGTCCAAAACATGCGATCTATACTCATGCTACTTCTGAAGCATGGAAACATGAAAAACTGGATGTATCCCTGCTAGACCAGGAGGCAATGCAAGCCTATAAGCTACCTTCAAAAATCTCTCCAAGATCTTGAATGGTCCAATAAACCTCGGGCGCAACTTTCCCTTCTTCCTAAACAGCATCACGCCCTTCACAGGCGACATTCAGAAAAGAACCTTCTCACCCACCACATAGCCACATCTCGAACCTTCCGGTCCGTATAACTCTTCTTCGTGGACTGAGTTGTACAAAGTCTCTCCTAAATCAACTTAACCTTCTCTATAGCATCATGGAAAAAATCATTTCCCAATAATCTAGCTTCTCCGGAATCAAACTAATCAATCGGCGAACAACATCGCCTCCCATATAATACCTCGTACTATGCCATCTGAATACTCGACTGATAATTGTTGTTGTAGGCGAAATTTACGAGTGGTAGAAACTGAACCCATGAACTTCCAAAACCAATAACACAGTCATGTAACATATCCTCCAAGATCTGAATAGTGCGCTCCGACTGTCCGTCCGTCCGAGGATTAAATGCGGTACTCAGTTCAAACTGCATGCCCAACTCACACTACACGGCTCTCCAAAAACACGATGTGAACTGCGTGCCTTGATTAGAAATGATTGAAATAGGCACGTCATGTAGGCGGATAATCTCCAATATGTAAATCTGAGCCAACTGCTCTAAAGAATAGGATGTCATCATAGGAATGAGGTTAAACTGCATCATATTTCATCAAGGTCCATGGAAAAAATTTATGCACTCCCACTTTCACTCCCGTATCTCCAATCTCTAGGTCAACCCTCCTGGTTTCCGATGCTTATACTTCACCTATTGATAGTTCAAACATCGAGAAACATAAGAAACAATATCTTTCTTCATTCACTACCATCAATAGAGCTGTTTCATGTCAAGGTACATCTTTATGCCACATTTGTGAATGGAATAGCACAAACTGTGAGCCTCTTCAAGGATCACCTCTCTCAAACCATTACCATTTGGAACACAAATTCGGCCCTGAAGCCGCATTACACCATCATCTCCAATCACAACCTCCTTAGCACCACCTTACTGCATCGTGTCCTTCAACACCAACAAGTGAGAATCATCAAACTGGCAAGCCTTGATACGCTCCAACAATGATGACTATGCTACAATACAAGGAAGAACTCGGCTCGGCGCCGAAACATCCAATATCACAAATCAATTGGCAAAGGCATGAACATCTAGTGGCCTCTCCACTGCTGGTAAACATGCCAAACTACCCATGCTCTCAGCCTTCCTACTCAATGCATCGACCACTACATTGGCCTTCCCTGGATGATATAATTTGGTGATATCATAGTCTTTCAATAACTCCAACCATTTACGTTGTCGCAAATTAGGGTCCTTCTACTTTAAAAGGTGTTGGAGACTCCGATGGTCGGTATAGACCTCACACAAAACATTGTATAGATAGTGCCTCCAAATCTTCAGCGTATGGAAAATGATTGCCAACTCCAAATCATGCACAAGCAATTCTTCTCATGAACCTTCATCTGTCGAGACACATAGGCAATCATCCCACCGTCCTGCATCAACACCGTGCCGAGCCCAATATACGATGTGTCACAATACATGGTATAAGATCCTGAACCTATAGGCAACACCAATACTGTGGTTGTAGTCAATGCAATCTTGAGCTTTTGAAAGCTCAACTACAATAGTTGGACCATCTGGAAAGAGAACCCTTCTGGGTCTACTTGGTCAATGGGCATGAGATAAATGGAAACCCCTCCATGAACTGGTGATTATAACCTGCCAAGCCTAAAAACCTTTGAAACTCTGTAGCTGAAATACGTCTAGGCCAGTTCTACACTGCCTCAATCCTCTTAGGATCCACCTTAATGCCCTCAGAAGACACAACATGGCCCAAAGAGGTAATCAGGTCCAACTAGAATTCACACTTCGAATACTTGGCATATGATTGACGATCCCTCAAAGTCTAAACTACGATCCGGAGATGCTGCTCATGCTACTCTTTACTACAAGAGTAAACCAAAATATCATCAAAGAAGACAATCATAAAGGAATCCAGATAAGGCTTAAACACCCTGTTCATCAAATTCTTAAAGTCTTTTAGGGCATTAGTCAAGCCAAATGACATCACCAAGAACTCATAGTGACAATACCGATTCTGAAGAGCTGTCTTAGGGACATGTAATGCCCTAACCTTTACCTGATAGTAGCCAGATCTTAAGTTAATCTTGAAAAAAAACCTTGGCACCCTGAAGCTGATCAAATAAGTCATCAATCCTCGGTAACAAATACTTGTTGTTGATAGTGAACTTTTTCAACTGCCTATAATCTATACACATCCGTATCGATCCGTCCTTCTTCTTCACAAACAACACCGCTGCACTATAAGGAGAGACACTAGGTCTACTGAATCCCTTATCAAGAAAATCCTGCAATTGTTCATTCAATTCTCAGTCGGGTGGAATCCCCGCCAAATCAGCAGGAAACACCTCTGTAAACTCACGCACAACTGGAACCAAACTCATGGAAGGAACCTCCGAACTGGAATCACGGATATAGGCCAAATACTCCAGACACCCCTTCTCTACCATACGCCAAGCCTTCACGTATGAAATGAACTTCCTAGTGAAATGACCAAGAGTCCCTCTCTACTCCAATCGAGGCAACATCGGCATGGCTAACGTTACAGTCTTTGCATGACAATCCAAAATAGCATGATAGGGCATGCTGGTAGGCTATAATCTCGTATTTTAGTCGCTTATTGTACTGAAATTCACTACACTTTACTTGTGTTTGAGCTTTAATTGATAGTGTTTTGCACTTATAATGTGTTTTACGCCTAGTAGGAGTGATTCTGAGTAATATAGATGTTATGGAATGAATTGGAGCAACTTGGAGCTTTGAAGTCTGAGTAAAAGCCCGAGGGATTACGCTGGGGGTATGTTTGGGGGTCGTGGACCAAGTCTAGACGGTAAAAATCAATGTTCGAGTCGTACTCCGAGAAAACCCCACTACGGCGCGTGCCTATTGTCTATCAAATTTTTAACTATTTAGATTTCCCCAGTAATGGCCCACATGGTGCTTCTCCCTATGCGTCGCGCCTGTGTAATTTTTATTGAGCCAATGTCCTATTTCCACTAGGAGAAGATGGTTTTGTCTGGGCCCGACCCTACTTGGTATAAATACATGGGAAAACATTATTTTCTTGACTTTTGACACATATTAGACCTAAGGAGGCTAAGGAGGAATTGGAAGAACACGACCACAAGGATTTCATCATTCCCTCCTCACTCAAGACCCGAGTTTGGATTGAATTTATGCCTTCCTATACTGTAATTTTATTTGTGATGAATTTCTCCATATCCATAGAGTCGTTCTCTTTAGGGTTTGATGGATTTGGTGTATTGATGATTATATTTTGATTATCACTCTAGTTTTATGTATTAAAGCATTTTTGGATGATTTAATTGCTGAATCTATATTTATTAGTTCATGTAATGGAGAGAGGCATAACTTGTGATATCTTTGCATTATAATGGTGGTTTAGTTCACGGATTCTTCTAAGTAATCGAAAGAGGCTAGTTGACTCACTGATTAAACCTAGTTAGGAGAATAACTGAAAGAGATTTTCCTAAAGACCAATCCATTACGCATAAGTGCATATCTTCGCGTGCTTAAATTGGTTCATCTTATGAGGTTAATACTTAATCGAGAGAGGATTTTTTGCCTAACATTTGAACTAATAATTGAGTGAATTCGAGAGACTCAATTGAATATTAGAAGTGAATTATCCAGAGTTAGATCCCAAACAATGATCTTGCACTTATCCAGTCAAAACCCAATTTTCTCCCATGAATAAGCTTCTTTGCTTATTCCTTGTTTTAGTTGTCATTAGTCAATAGCTTTAGATTCTTAGTAAATGTTATTTAGACATCTTATAAATCTCAATTGTTGATCATATTGGATAGCAATCAAGTTAGAAAATACTTGAATATTGTTTAGATCCAATATCTGTGGATACGATAATATAATGAGCTGAATTTAAGTCTATATTTTGGGTACGTAAAATTTTGGAGTCGTTGCCAGGGATTAGCAATCAATAATGTTTGAAATAGTTTGTAGTGCTAATTCAGGATTTTTTTTCTTTTTGTTTTGTTTTTTTTTTTTTTTTTTACATTTGGTGTTCTTTGGTTGTGCGCAGGTTACCAGTTAAATTGGTGCATGACTCAAGCTTCTGTGAAAGAAGTGTCATTAGAGGAAAGATGAACGAAGATCCAAATACACATCTAATGGGCTTCGAGGAGATTATGAACACCTTTCAATACAATGGTGTGTCACAAGATGCAGTGTGCTTAAGGGCATTCCCCTTCACACTCAAAGATGATGCAAAGTAGTGGTTTCGAAACTTGCCCACAAGATCAATTAGAACATAGGAGGAGATGACTGGAAAATTCCTTGATAAATATTTCTCCTCAACTAAAACGGCAAAATTTAGAAGAGAAATCCATAACTTCTTCTAGAAAGAGACCAAACCTATTTTAGAAGCATGGGAGAGGTTTAAAGAGATAGTTAGAAAGTGTCAACATAGAAGAATTGAACAATGGATGCAACTACAGGACTTTTGGG
Organism: Nicotiana obtusifolia; assembly: GCA_002018475.1. Lineage (NCBI taxonomy): Eukaryota > Viridiplantae > Streptophyta > Magnoliopsida > Solanales > Solanaceae > Nicotiana > Nicotiana obtusifolia. The sequence continues at coordinate 49,655 of MCJB01049042.1, forward strand.
CTGGACTGACACCAGCCTCATGTAGAACATTAAGCAATATAGCTGGAGGCTCGTTGATGAAGAAGACTCCAGACGAGATAGTTACAATTCTTGATGAGTTTTCTGAAGATAGAAATCTATGGCCTTCTGAGAGTGCTAAAAGAAGAAGATCAACCGGTGTTCATCAAGTTGAAGCTAATACATCTGTGCAGGTACAACTTTATGCTATGGCTAAAGAAATAAGGAAGCTGACCTTGGCTATAATACAAAGTGAGCCTCATGCAGCGTGTGATGTATGTGGAAGATGACACTCTACTCATGAGTATCTAGCCTTAATTGAAGAAGTAAATGCTGTGGGAAATTACAACTTTAATGCAATGGGTCAGAAGCACCCCGGTTTTTCATGGAGTTCACCTGGGGTACCGCAAATGCATGGCAACAAAACAACCTCAATTTTCAAGGACAAGAAGCTCCAGGTTTTATGAATCAGCCAAGGCAGTAGTTTCAGCCTCAAAAACCCAATCAGCCTGGTCTAGAAGGCCTCATGAAGTCCTTCATTGTGAAAATTGATGAAAGATTTGAAGTACAAGGGGAAACAATTAGAAATTTCAAGAAGCAAGTGGGACAGAGTGCAACAATATTATCTGAGAGGGTTCCAAGCACTTCCCTTCTAATACTGAGAGAAATCCCAAAAGAAACAGTGAATAATGTAACCTTGAGAAGTGGGCAAGTGTTGAAAGATCCCACCCCGATAAAAAATGAGGTGAAATTTGAAAAAGAAAGTGGAGAGCAGCTGAAGAATAATGTTGATAAAAAGAAGAAGTGCCCAATGAAAGATGAGAAAACGAAGAAGGAAGAAAAATCGAGAAGGGAGGAACATGAGGAGAGCAAGCATACGCCGGCACTACCTTTCCCTTAAACACTATATAGAGAAAAGATGGAGAAGTAGTTTTAGAGATTTATTAATATGCTGAAACAGGTTCATATGAACTTACCATTCACAAAAGTGCTCTCACAAATGCATGCTTATGCGAAATTCTTGAAGAAGATCCTTACAAAGAAGAGGAAGATAGAGGAGACCTCAGTGATCAAGCTCACAGAGCATTGTAATGCGATATTGCAAAATAAACTACCAAAAAAGTGTGGAGATCCAGGGATTTTTACTATAACTTGCTCTTTAGGAACTATTAATTTTGATAATTCTTTATGTCATTCTGCTGCCTAAATTAATCTAATGCATCTATCTATTTACAGGAAACTAGAGAAGGAGATCGGAGAGATAAGGTCTGCACCAATATCTTTGCATCTGGCACACCAAATGACTTTAATAACCGAGGGGATAGTGGAATATATGTTAGTTCGGGTGGATAAGTTCATATTTCCTATGGAATTTATAATGGTGAAAATGGAGGAAAACAAGGAGGTTCCCTTATCCTAGGAAGACCATTCTTAGCAACAGGTAGAGCGATATTGGATATACATAAAATAAAACTCATGATTAGAGTGGGTCAGAAGACCGTGAATTTCAAGATAGATGTAGAAAAGAGGGTGCAAGAAGGAAAACCAGTTGCAAGTGTTGAAAGGAAAGTGAAGGGCTCGAAAGAGAAGGTTGCAGGGAGTGAGAAAGAGGTGTACCCCAAAAAGGTGTAGAAGAAGTTATCTGCATAGATGTGTGCATTAGCTCGGGCGTGCAGAATTGAGCCAGACTGCGACTCAGACACCGAATAGATATTCAAGGACGTGTCCTCTACCTTATGCTTTTTAATTGTGTGTCAAAGGGTGCCACAACTTAATGTGTGGTGGGGGATATGTTGTATGATGGATATCATTCGACAAGTTTCTTGAGGTATTAAAGTCAGACGAAAGAAAACAAGAAGATTTTCTTTTGTTAGGTAGTGTAATAAGTCCCCCTTGGTTTTTCTTTGTGTCGTGATTATTTTTCAAGGGGTTTTGTTTGAACCAGGAGTAGTTAGTTTTTATTTTTTTAAGAGTAAAAATCTTGTGCTGTGGTTTGAATTGAAGGCAATATCTCATAACTATATTATGCCTTGAGAATAGTGAGTGCTTTAGTTGTGACGCTTTGGATCAGTTTTTGACTCTTGTATAAGTAGCTTAATTTGTATGATCTTAATTTTGCTTAACTGCTTTGACTAGATTGTCTTGATAGTCCAATCCTGAGTAAGTTATGTGGAATGTGTGTATGAGGTTTTTGTGCTATTCTGTGCATTACATTTTATGTCAAGAACTTGCCCCGTGTGTTTGCTAAGCGAAATAGTAGTTTTATTCAGTCTTGGAAGTTATAAAGGCATTTCTTTGTTGAGCCAGATATGTGCTTTTACCCACCTAATTGTTATGTATCTCAGTTAACCCTGTTGAGCCTATAATCCTGTTTCTTTGGTATACACATTACAAGCCTTACCCATTTGTTTCAATTGACTATCTGTTTGAAACTTGTACCTCTCACGAGCACTTAAAATTGTTATGAACTTTGTAAAAGTTGAAGTGTGGGGTGGTTGGTTTGGCTTTTGAGTGGAACTATTGAACTAAGGAGAAATGTGCACTATGTTGAAAAAGTAAGGGCCACTTGACTTGAAAAAGAAAGAAAAACAAATAAGTGGATGATTGTGAAAAATATTCCTTGATAGTGATAAGTCTTGATGTAATTGCGCTTATAGAAGTAGGGAGTTAATGTATATTGATGTGAAGGTGGAGTTGTGGTTTGACATAAGTGTTGGGTTGTAATGGTTAATTGTATGTATTAAAGTGCTTAGGGGGTGTAGTCACTCTTATATCTAGATGTATCCTACCCACCCCGCGGCCTACATTACAACCAAGCAAAGTCCTACTTGATCCTTCACTGACTGAGCTCAATTAGTATAGTAGTATACTACGGGCAAGCCTATGGTGCGTCTTTTGTGGTGTATGTATGGTGTTTCTGAGAGTGAGTGAATTCTTTCTATCTTGCGTTCCTAACTGTTTCTAGATTATTGTGTGCAGAACTACTCTCTATTGTTGTGTGAGGGCACTTGATTCATGAAGGAAAGGTAAAGTCGTTGACCTCAATGTTAGAGTAAGTGAGCGGTTATAGCGATACGTGGTGCTTTTGAGTCAAATCTTGAGGCGACGATATTACGGTATTGTACTTAGTCTAGTTTAAATAGCCTTGGTGTGACGAGTTATGAGAATTGTTGAAAAAGGTCGTGTCTATATGAAGTGTAGTTTGAGTGCTCGAGGACGAGCATTAATTTAAGTGTGGGGTGTTGATAGTAGGTTATAATCTCGTGTTTTAGTCGCTTATTGCACTCTAAATCACTGTACTTTACTTGTGTTTGAGCTTTAATTGATAATGTTTTGTACTTATAGTGTATTTTATGCCTTGTAGGAGTGATTCCAAGCTATGTAGATGTTATGGAATGAATTCAAGCAATTTGGAGCTTTGAAGTCTGAGTAAGAGCCCGAGAGATTAAGCTGGGATTGTTTTTGAGGGTCGAGGACCAAGTCTGTACGTCAAAATCCAATGTTTGAGCCGTACATTGAGCAAAACCCCACTGCCGTGGCGCGTGGGGCACCGCGGCTGCCCAAATCCTGTTGTCTGTCAAACTGTTAGTTATATGGATATCCCTATTAATGCCCTGCATGGCGTGTCACCCTATGTGCCACGCCTGTGTAATTTTTACAGAGTCAATATCCTATTTCGGCTAGGAGAAGGTGGTTTCGTTTGGGCCAGATCCTACTTGGTATAAATACATAGAAAAATATTATTTTTTGGACTTTTGACACATATTGGACCTAAGGAGGCTAAGGAGGAGTTGGAAGAACATGAGCACAAGGATTTCATCATTCCTTCCTTACTCAAGACCCGAGTTTGGATAGAATTTATGTTTTCCTATACTTTAATTTTATTTGTGATGAATTGCTCCAAGACCATGGAGTAGTTCTCTTTAGAGTTTGATGGATTTGGTGTATTGAAGATTGTTTGTGTATCATAACTCTAATTTTATGTATTGAATCGTTTTTTGATTATTTAATTGTTGTATCTATATTCACTAGTTCAGGTAATCGAGAGAGGCATAACTTGTGATATCTTCGCATTATATTCTTGATTGAATTCATAGATTCTTCTAAGTAATTGAAAGAGTCTAGTTAAATCATTGGTTAAACCTAGTTAGGAGAATAATCGAAAGAGGTCTGCCTAAAGACCAATCCATTATGCATTCTTGCATATCTTCACGTTCTTAAATTGGTTCGTCTTGTGAGGTTAAAACTTAATCGAGAGAGGAGTTTTTTCCTAATGTTTGAAATAATAATTGAGTGAATTCGAGTGACTCACTTGAATATTAGAAGTGAATTATCTATAGTTAGATCTCAAACAATGATCTTGCACCTATCCAGTCAATATCCTATTTTCTCCCACTGATAACCTTCTTTGCTTATTCCCTGTTCCAATTGTCATTAGTCAATAGTTTTAGATTCTTAGTAAATTTTAGTTAGACATCTTATAAATCTCAATTGTTGATTATCTTGGATAGTAACCAAGCTAGAAACTATGAGAATACTATTTAAATCCAATCCTTGTGGATATGATATTATACTATACTATATTTGATTAGCAATGGCGCCAAAATTTGACGAGCGCAAAACACACTCTTAAATATGATCGCTAGTCGAATATAGTATAATATAATATCGTATCCATAGGGATTGAAGTTAAACAGTATTATCGTAGTTTGTAACTTAGATTGCTATCCAAGATAACCAACAGTTTAGAATTATGTGATTAAAAATAAAATTAACTAAGAATCTAAAGCTAATTGACTATGACAATCGCAACAAAAGTAAGCAAGGAAGATATCAATGGGAGAAAATAGGGTTTGATTAGAAAGGTGCAAGATAAGTTTCTAGGATTTAACTATAGTTAATTCACTTCTAATGTTCAAGTGAGTCTCTCGAATTCACTCAATTATTAGTTCGCACGTTTAGTAGAAACTCCTCTCTCGAGTAAGTCTCAACCTCACAATATGAAGCAATCTAAGCTCGGTGAAGATACGCACGAGTTCCTAGTGGATTGGTCTTTAGAAGAACCTCTTTCGATTATCCTCCTAACTAGGTTTAATCAAAGATTCAACTAGCCTCTTTTGATTACTAAGAAGAATTAATGAACTCAAGCAATAACATAATGCAAAAACATCACAAGTTTTGCCACTCTCGATTGCATGAACATATGAAAATAGATGCAACAATTAAATCATCCAAAACGATTCAATACATAAAAACTAGAGTTAATATTCACAAACAAATATCAATACACCAAATTCATCAATCCCTAAAGAAGAACTACTCCATAGATATGGAATAATTCATCACAAATAGAAAGAAAAACATAAAACAATCCAAACTCTTGTGTTGACTGAGTATTGAATGATGAATTCCTTGTGCTTTCACTTCTATACCTCCTCCTTAGGCTCCTTAGGTCTTCGATGTGTCAAAAGTCCTAAAAATAATGTTTTCCATGTATATATACAAAGTAGGGTCCGGCCCAAATGAAAACACCTTTTCCTACGCCAAATAGGACAACTACTCTATAAAATTTGTACAGGCGAGCCGCATGGGGGGACGCGCTAGGCGGGACAACAGTAGGAAACTTCAGAGAGCTTGCACTTTCACAGGAGCAGGAATTTGCACTAGTGCGTCACGCAGTGCGTCACATAGTTCGTCGCATTAGTGCAAATTTCTCAAAGTACGGATTTTGCTTCGATTTTGACATCCAGACTTGGTCTTCGACCCCCGAACACGATCCTGCCTTAATCCCATAAGCTTTTACTCACACTTTAAAGCTCTAAATCACTCAAATTAGCTCCATAACATCTACATCACTCGGAATTACTCCTACATGCATAAAACACACAATAAGTGCAAAACACTAGCGATTAAAGGTCAAACTTAATTAAAGTGCAGTAAATTAGAGTGCAATAAGCGAGTAAAACATGATATTATAGACTACCATCAACACCCCACACTTAAACTGTTGCTCTTCCTCGAGCAATCAAACTATACTTTATAATACGGCAATTTTAAACAACTATCTTAACTCATCACACCAAGAATATTTAAAATAGACTAAGCCCAGTAGTGTAACATCTTCACCTCAAGATTTTACTCCAAAAGCAGCACGCATTATTTATAACACGCTCACTTACTTTAACATAAAGGTCAAGCATTACCTCTATGTTAATCAAGTGCCCTCACAACAAGAGAGATTTGTTCCACACACAATAGATATTAAGAATAATTAGGAACTCAAGATAGAAAGAATTCACTCACTCTCTGAAATAACATTCATATGCCACAGATGATGAACCATAGGCTTGTCCGTAGTGTACGACTCCACTAATCGAGCTCATTCAGTCAAGGATCAAGTAGGACTTTCTTTGGATGTAATGCAGGCTACGGGATGGGTAGTATACATTTTGATATAAGAGTGGCTACACCTCCCTAAGCACGTTAATACATACAATTTTACATTCAAAACCCCACACTTCTGTCAAACCATACTCCACCTACACATCAATATACATTAACTTCCAACTTCTTTAAGCATAATTACATCAAGAGTTACCACTATGATGGAATATTTTACACAATCACACAATTAACTTACTTTTCTCTTTTTCTTTTTCAATTCAAGTGGCTCTTACTTTTTTCAACACAATGGACCTTTCTACTAATTCAATGGTTCCAGTCAAAAGCCAAACCAACCATCCCACACTTTAACTTTTACAAAGTTCATAACAAATTCAAGTGCTCATGAGAGGTAAAAGGTTCAAATAGATGGTCAATTCAAACAAATGGGTAAGGCTTGTAATGTGGTTGCTAAAGAAACAGGATTATGTGCTCAACAGGGTTAACTAAGATACATAACAGTTAAGAGGGTAAAAGCATATAACTGGCTCAACAAAGAAATGCCTATATCACTTCCCAAACTGAACAAAACTACTATTTCGCGTTGCAAACACACGGGGCAAGTTCTAGACATCAAATGCAATGCACCGAACACACAAAACCTCATTGAACGGGATTTTGTGAGGGATTAAAGTCGAAAGAAAAAAGACAAAAAGATTTTTTGTTCGATAGTGTAATAATTCTCCCTTATTTTTTCTTTATACCGTGGTTCATTTCCAATGGTTTAGTTTGAACCAGGTGTAGTTAGTTCTCATTTTGTAGAATATTAGGAAACCTTGTGCTATGGTTTGAATTGAAAGCAATATCTCTTGACTTTATTATGCCTTGAGAATAGCGAGTACTTTAGTTGTGACGCTTAGGCTCAATTTTTGACTTTTGTATAAGTACTTTAAATTATATAATTTTAACTTTGCTTAACTACTTTGACTAGAGTGTCTTGATAGTCCAATCCTGAGTGAGTTTTGTGCCATGTGTGTAATTGTCGGGATAAGTCAAATTTTTTTTAAATTTTTATGGTTTTTCTAATTTTTCTATCTCTAACTACTAAAAGAACAAAACTAAATTACTAACACAGATACATACAACATACAATTTTCCCACCCCACACTTTAAGTTGTGGCATGTCCATGTCCTAATGACACACAATTAAAAAGCATAAGGTAAAGGAAACTTCCCTAAACTTTCAGTTCGGGTCTGAGTTGAAGTCGGGCCCCATTCCTTGCGCCCGAACCAATGCACACATCCATGCGGACAACTTCTTCTCAGCCTTCTTGTGGTACACCCCACACTTATCTTTTCCACTCGTTGCAGCCTTTTCTTTTGAGCTCTTCAGTTTCCACTCAACACTTGCAACTTGCTTCTCCTTTTTAACTCTCGTCTCTGCATTCATCTCAAACGTTACAGTCTCATCACCCACTTGAAGCATAAGTCTTCTCTCATGTATGTCTAAGATTGCTCTACCAATTGCTAAGAATGGTCTTCCTAAGATGAGAGCGACCTCTTTAATCTCCTCCATATTCACTACTATAAAGTCTACAGGAAATACAAACTTATCTACCCGCACTAAAACATCTTCCTTTATCCCTTTTGGTATCAGAGTTGTTTGGTCAGCCAGCTGCAAAGATATTGGTGCCGACTTATCTCTCCAATCTCACTCTCCTGCAAGGAATTAGATTAATTGAGGCACCAGAATAACATAAAGACTTATCAAATTTAATAGAGCCTAAAGAGCAAGATATAGTAAAACTCCCTAGATCTCCACACTTTTGTGGGGGTTTGTTTCGCAAGATAGCACTGCAATGCTCTGTAAGCTTGACTACTGATGTTTCTTTTATCTTTCTCTTCTTTGTTATGATTTCTTTCAAGAATTTCGCATAAGCTGGCATTTGGGAGGGCACCTATGTGAATGGAAAATTTACATTAACTTGTTTCAGCATATCTAGAAATCTCTCAAATTGATTGTCCATCTTCTCTCTATAAAGCATTTTGGGAAAAGATAAAGCAGGCATGTGCTTGGTCTCTTTAGTTTCATCCCTTCTTGAATTCTCTTCCTTCTTCTTTTTCTCAGTTACTTTCTTGCCTTTCTTCTTCTTATCAACTTCATTTTTCAGCTGCTCCACACTTTCCTTTTCAAGTACCACCTCTTTTTTGATAGGGGTGGGCTCTTTCACTACTTGTCCACTTCTCAAAGTTACAACATTTACCGTCTCCTTGGGGTGTCTTTCAGTATCAGCTGGCAAGTACCCAGGATCCTTTCGGTATGGTGGTAATTTGTCCCACTTGCATCTCCAAGTTTTGCAACCCTGTGGAATGTTCTTTGATAGCTGCACCATGAGCATCTAACCTCTCATCTGTCTTGACAATAAAGGACTTCATCAGATCTTCTAGCCCAAGCTGATTGGATTGTTGAGGTTGAAACTGCTGCCTTTGCTGATTTTGTAAGCCTGGAGCTCCTTGTCCCTGGAATCTGGAGTTGTTTTGTTGCCATGCATTTGTAGTACCCCCAGGTGAACTCCATGAAAAATAGGGGTGCTTTTGACCCATTGTATTGAAATTATAATTTTCCACAGCATTTACTTCCTCAGTTGAGGCTTGACACTCGTGAGTAGGGTGTCCTCTTCCACATATATCACAAGATGCGTGATTCTCAGTCTGTATTGAAGCTAAGGTTAGCTTCCTTATCTCTTTCCCTATGGCATCAGATGTGTTAGCATCAACCTGGTGAAGACCATTCGCCCTTCTTCTTTCAGCACTTTGAGAGGGCCACTAATTTGCATCTTCAAACAATTCATCGAGAATAGTAACTATATCCTCTAGAGTCTTCTTTATCAATGGGCCTCCAGCTGCATTACTCAATGTTCTACGTGAGGCCAGTGTCAATCCATCCCAAAAATGCTGGAGTTGCATCCAGAGTTTAATTCTGCTATGTTGACACTTTCGAACTAACTCCTTCAACCTCTCCCAAGCTTCAAACATAGTTTCAGTGTTATTCTGGCAAAAGATATGGATTTCTCTTCTAAACTTGCCCTTCTTCGCTGAGGAGAAACATTTATCAAGAAATTTTCTAGGCATCTCCTCCCATGTTCTAATTGATCCCTGAGGCAAGCTTCTAAGCCACTGCTTTGCATCATCTTTGAGTGTGAAGGGGAATGCCCTTAAGTAAAATTCATCTTGTGAAACACCATTGTAATGAAAGGTGTTCATAATCTCCTCGAAGTCCATCAGATGTGTGTTTGGATCTTCATTCATCTTCCCTCTGAAGACACAATAATTTTGAAGAGTTCGGAGCAACCCTTGCTTCAATTCAAAATTGTTCGTTGCAATTGGATGTGGTCTAATACTTGATAATCCTTGGTTGTAGACCGGTCTAGCATAATCACCAAGCGGTTTCCCAGCCCAGGGAGATATATTTCCGAACTGGTCTGCACTCAGGGTCTGATTCTGAGCAATTCTCCGAGCCCTCTCTTCTTCATAGACAAGTTGTGCATTTCGAAGAGCTGCTTCCTCAGCATCTCGTGTAGCTTTTTCTTATTGTTGGGCTGCCTCTCTTGTAGCCAAATCCACATTATCATCATCTCCAGCCATAATTTCTTTGGTTGAGGATTGCCTAACCTTCTCTATGTTCTCAGGAAGATTTCTTTCTTACCTCAACTGCCACAGTTATTTCTCGATTTTTTGTTTTTATGGTAGCACTTCCTTCCTAGATGATCGAGTCATGCACCAATCTAACATGTAGCCTGCGCACAATCAAAGAACACCAAACGTAAAAAGGGAAAAATAAAATAACACGAAAAATTCCTGAATTAGCGTTACAAACTATTTCAAACACAATTGATTGCTAATCCCCGGCAACGGCGCCAAAATTTAACAAGCGCAAAACACACACTTAAATATGCTCGGTAGTCAAATATAGTATAATATAATATCGTATCCACAGGGATTGGAGATAAACAATATTATCATAGTTTGTAGCTTCGATTGCTATCCAAGATACTCAGCAGTTTAGAATGATGTTATTAAAAACTAAAATTAACTAAATCTAAAGCTAATTGACTATGACAATGGCAACAAAAATAATCAAGGAAGATATCAATGGGAGAAAATAGGGTTTGATTGGATAGGTGCAAGATAATTTTCTGGGATTTAACTCTAGTTAATTAACTTCTAATGTTCAAGTGAGTCTCTCGAATTCAATCAATTATTAGTTCGAACGTTTAGTAGAAACTCCTCTCTCGATTAAGTCTCAACCTCACAATATGAACTAATTTAAGCTCGGTGAAGATATGCATGAGTTCGTAGTGGATTGGTCTTTAGGAGAACCTCTTTCGATTATCATCCTAACTAGGTTTAATCAATGATTTCTCTCGATTACATGAACATGTGAACATAGATGCAACAATTAAATCACCCAAAATGGTTCAATGCATAAAAACTAGATTTAATATCCACAAACAAATATCAATACACCAAATCCATCAATCCCTAAAGAAGAACTACTCCATAGATATGGAATAATTCATCACAAATATAAAGAAAAACATAAAACGATCCAAACTCTTGTCTTGAGTGAGGATTGAATGATGAATTCCTTTTGCTTTTTCTTCTCCACCTCCTCCTTAGCCTCATTAGGTCTTAGATGTGTCAAAAGTCCTAAAAATAATGTTTTTCCATGTATATATACCAAGTTGGGTTGAGCCCAAACAAAAACACCTTTTCCTATGCGAAATAGGACAATTACTCTGTAAAATTTGTACAGGCGCACTGGATGGGGCGACGCGCCAGGTGGGGTAGCAGTTGGAAACTTCAGAGAGCTTGCACTTTGACAAGAGCAGGAACTTGCACTAGTGCCTCGCATTAGTGCAAATTTCTCAAAGTACGTATTTTGCTTTGATTTTGACATCCAAACTTGGTCATCGACCCCCGAACACGATCTCGGCTTAATCTCTTGGGCTTTTACTCAGACTTGAAAGCTCCAAATCACTCGAATTAGCTCTATAACACCTACATCACTCGAAATCACTCCTACAAGGCTTAAAACACATAACAATTGCAAAACACTAGCGATTAAAGCTCAAACTCAATTAAACTGCAATAAATTAGAGTGTAATAAGCGACTAAAACACGAGATAATAGCGCACCATCACGAGCAAAATTTAAGTGTGTGTTTTGCACTCGTCAAATTTTGGCGGCGTTGCCGGGGATTGGCAATCAATAGTGTTTGAAATAGTTTGTAGTGCTAATTCAAGAATTTGTTTTCTTTTTATTTCTATTTTCTCTTTTTACGTTTGGTGTTCCTTGGTTGTGCACAGGTTACAGGTTAAAATTGGTGCACGACTCGAGCTTTTGCGAAAGAAGTGATACCATACAAGTTGGAGAGAGAAAAACAACTGCGACTGCTGAGGAAGGAAAGAAATCTCAACGAGACGTTAGAGAAGGTTGGGCAATCCTCAACCAAAGACCTTATGACTAGAAAAAATGATGATAATGTAGATTTGGCTACAAGAGAGGCAGCCTAACAACGAGAAAAAGTTGCACAGGATTGTGAGGAAGCAGCTATCAGAGAAGCATAGATTATCTACGATGAAAAGAGGGGTTGGAGAATTGCTCAAAATCAACCCTTGGCTCCAGACCAATTCGGAAATATAGCTCCCATGCCTTGGAGATCATTGACCAATTATGCTAGACCTATCTACAATCAAGGCTTATCAAGTGTGGGACCACCTCCAATTGCAGCTAACAATTTCTAATTGAAGCAAGGGTTGCTTCAAACCCTTCAGAATTGTTGTGTCTTCAGAGAAAAGATGAACGAAGATCCAAATACACATCTAATGGACTTCGAGGAGATTATGAACATATTTCAATACAATGATGTGTCACAAGATGCTGTGTACTTAAGGGTATTCCCCTTCACACTTAACGATGATGCAAAGCAATGGCTTTGAGTCTTGCCCACGGGATCAGTTAGAACATGGGAGGAGATGACCAAAAAATTCCTTGATAAATATTTCTCCTCAGGTAAAACATGCATGTTTAGAAGAAAAATCCATAACTTCTGCCAAAAAGAGAAGGAAACTATTTTTGAAGCATGGGAGAGGTTTAAGGAGATAGTTAGAAAGTGTCAACATAGTGGAATTAAACTCTGGATGCAACTACAGAACTTTTGAGATGGATTGACACCGGCCTCACGTAGAACATTAAGTAATGCAGCTGGAGGCTCGTTGATGAATAAGACTTCAAAAGAGATAATTATAATTCTTGATGAGTTGTCTGAAGATGCAAATCAATGGTCTTCTAAGAGTGCTGAAAGAAAAAGATCAACCGGTGCATCAAGTTAATGCTAATGCATTTGTGCAGGTACAACTTGATTGCTATGGCTAAAGAAAGAAGGAAGCTAACCTTGATACAATAAAAAGTGAGCCTCATACAGCGTGTGATATATGTGGAAAAATACACCCTACTCATGAGTGTCAAGCTTCAATTGAGGAAGTAAATGCTGTGGGAAATTACAACATTAATGCAATGGGTCAGAAACACCCAGACTTTTCATGGAGTTCACTTGGGGGTACCGCAAATGCATGGAAACAAAACAACCCCAGATTTCAGGGATAAGGAGCTCCTGGTTTTATGACTCAGTGAAGGCGGCAATTTCAGCCTCAACAGCCCAATCAGCCTTGTCTAGAAGAGCTCATGAAGGCCTTCATTGTGAAAACTGATGAAAGATTTGAAGTACAAGGGGAAACAATTAGAATTTAGAGAAGCAAGTGGTACAGATTGCTACAATATTATCTGAGAGGGTTCCAGGCACTCTCTCTACTGATACTGAAAGAAATCCCAAAGAAACAGTGAATGATGTAACCTTGAGAAGTGGGCAAGTATTGAAAGATCCCTCCCTGACCCAAAATAAGGTGAAACTTGAAATTTAAAGTGGGGAGCAGATGAAGAATGATGTTGATAAAAAGACGAAGTGCCCAATGAAAGCTGAGAAAAAAGAAGAAGGAAGAAAAATCGAGAAAGGAGGAACATGAGGAGAGCAAGCATATACCGGAGCTACCTTTCCCTCAAAAGCTATATAGAGAAAAGTGGGACAAGCAGTTTAAGAGATTTATGGATATACTAAAACAGGTTCATGTGAACTTACCATTGATAAATTTGCTCTCACAAATGCCTGCTTACGCCAAATTCTTGAAGGGGATCTTTACAAAGAAGAGGAAGATAGAGGAGACCTTAGTGGTCAAGCTCATAGAGCATTGTAGTGCGATATTTCAAAATAAACTCCTACAAAAGTGTGGAGATTCAGGGAGTTTTACTATACCTTGCTCTTTAAGATCTATCAATTATGATAAGTCTTTGTGTGATTCTGGTGCCTCAATTAATCTACTGCCTCTATCTATTTACAGGAAACTGGAGAAGGATATCGGAGAGATAAAGTATGCACCAATATCTTTGCAGCTGGCTGGCCAAATGACTTTAATACCCGAGGGGATAGTGGAAGGTGTCTTAGTTCAGGTGGATAAGTTCGTATTTCCTGTGGATTTTATAGTGGTGAAAATGGAGAAATACAAGGAGGTACCCTTATCCTTGGAAGACCATTCTTAGCAACGAGTAGAGCGATGTTGGATATACACGAGATAAAACTCATGCATAGAGTGGGTGAGGAGACTGTGACTTTCAATATGGATATAGAAAGGAGGTGCAAAAAGGAAAACCAGTTGCAAGTGTTGAATGGAAAGTCAAGGGCTTGAAAGAGAAGGCTGCAGGGAGCAAGAAAGATAAGTGTGGAGTATACCTTAAAAAGGCTGAGAAGAAGTTGTTTTCATGGATATGTGCATTAGTTTGGGCGCGGGAAATAGCACCCGACTTCGACCCTGACCCCGACTAGATATTCAGGGAAGGTTCCTCTACCTTATGCTTTTTAATTGTGTGTCATGGGGACATGCCACAACTTAATGTGTTGGGTGGAGGATATGTTGTATGTATGTATGTATATCCGTTTTAGTGTTCCTTTTTGTAGTAGTTGTAGTTAGAGATATTAAAAAACATAAAAATTTTAAATTTTTTAATTTGTTCCCGACGATGGATATCACTCGAGAGGTTTCTTGAGGGATTTAAGTCGAACAAAACAAGACAAAAGGATTTTCTTTTGTGAGGTAGTATAATAAGTCCCTCTTGGTTTTTCTTTGTGCCGCGGTTCTTTTTCAAGGTTTTGTTTGAACCAAGCGTAGTTAGTTTTTATTTCTTTTAGGAGTAGGAAATCTTGTGCTGTGGTTTGAATTGAAGGCAATATCTCATAACTATATTATTCCTTGAGAATAGTGAGTGCTTTAGTTGTGATGCTTTTGATCAGTTTTTGACTCTTGTATAAGTAGCTTAATTTGTATGATCTTAATTTTGCTTAACTGGTTTGACTAGATTGTCTTGATAGTCCAATCTTGAGTAAGTTATGTGCAATGTGTGTATGAGGTTTTGTGCTATTCTGTGCATTGCATTTTATGTCAAGAACTTACCCCGTGTGTTTGCAAAACGAAATAGTAGTTTTATTCAGTCTTGGAAGTGATATAGACTTTTCTTTGTTGAGCCAGATATGTGCTTTTACCCACCTAATTGTTATGTATCTCAGTTAACCCCGTTGAGCCAGTAATCCTATTTCTTTGGTAACCATATTACAAGCCTTACCGATTTATTTGAATTGACTCTGTTTGAACCTTGTACCTCTCGTGAGCACTTGAAACTATTATGAACTTTGTAAAAGTTGAAGTGTGGGGGGGTTGGTTTGGCTTTTGACTGGAACTATTAAACTAAGGAGAAAGGTGTACTGTGTTGAAAATGTTAGGGCCACATGAATTGAAAAATTAAAAAAAATATAAGTGGAGGATTGTGAAATAATATTCCTTGATAATGGTAAGTCTTGATGTAATTGTGCTTAAAGAAGTAGGGAGTTAATGTATATTGATGTGAAGGTGGGGTTGTGGTTTGACATAAGTGTGGGGTTATAACGGTTAATTGAATGCGTTAAAGTGCTTCGGGAGCTATCATCACTCTTATATCTAAATCTATCCTACCCATCCCACAGCCTACATTACAACCAAACGAAGTCCTACTTGATCGTTGATAGAATGAGCTCAATTAGTAGAGTAGTGCACTACGAGCAAGCCTATGGTATGTCTTTTTTGGCATATGAATGGTATTTCTGAAAGTGACTAAATTTTTTCTATCTTGAGTTCCTAATTATTTTTAAATTTTATTGTGTGACGAACTACACTTTATTGTTGTGTGCGGGAACTTGATTCATGAAGGAAAGGTAATGTTATTTACCTCTGTATTAGAGTAAGTGAGTGGGTTATAGGGATGCATGGTGCTTTTGAGTCAAATCTTGAGGCGAGGACGTTACCGCATTGTGCTTAGTCTAGTTTAAATGGTCTTGGTGTGATGAGTTATGAGAATTGTTGTAAAAGGTTGTGTCTATATGAAATGTAGTTTGATTGCTCGAGGACGAGCAATGGTTTAAGTGTGGGTGTTGATGGTAGGCTATAATCTCGTGTTTTAGTCGCTTATTGCACTCTAATTCACTGCACTTTACTTGCGTTTAAGCTTTAATTGATGATAGTGTTTTGTACTTATAGTGTGTTTTATGCCTTGCAGGAGTGATTCCGAGCTATATGTAGGTGTTATAGAATGAATTCGAGCGTTTTGTAGCTTTGAAGTCTGAATAAAATCCTTATGGATTAAGCCGGGATCGTGTTCAGGAGTCGAGGACCAAGTATGGGCGTAAAATCGATGTTTGAGCCGTACTCTAAGAAAACCCCACTTCCTCACTCAAGACCCATGTTTGGATTGAATTTATGTTTTCCTATACTTTAATTTTATTGGTGATGAGTTGCTCCATATCCATGGAGTGGTTCTCTTTAGGGTTTGATGGATTTGGTGCATTAATTGTTTGTGGATTAAATTGAAACGTTTTTGGATGATTTAATTGTTGCTTCTATATTCACTAGTTCATGTAATCGAGAGAGGTATAACTTGCGATAGCTTTTCATTATATTGTTAGTTGAGTTCATAGATTCTTCTAAGAATTTGAAAGAGGCTAGTTGAATCATTGATTAAACCTAGTTGGGAAAATAATTGAAAGAGATTTTCCTAAAGTCCAATCCATTATGCATTTTGGCATATCTTCACGTTCTTTAATTGGCTCATCTTGTGAGGTTAAAACCTAATCGAGAGAGGAGCTTTTGGCTAACGTTTGAACTACTAATTGAGTGAATTCGAGAGACTCACTTGAACATTAAAAGTGAATTATCTAGAGTTAGATCCCAAACAATGATCTTGCACCTATCCAGTCAAAACACCCTATCTTCTCCCAATGATAACCTTCTTTGCTTTAGATTCTTAGTAAATTTTAGCTAGACATCTTATAAATCTTAACTGTTGATCATCTTGGATAGCAACCAAGCTAGAAACTACGAGAATACTGTTTAAATCCAATTTTTGTGGATACGATATTATACTTTACTATATTTGATTAGCGAATAGAATTTAAGTGTGTGTTTTGTGATCATAAGGAAATAACCACTACATGCCCAAAATCATGGAAAAATCAACCATATCAAGTAATAAAATGTCAATCCTAGTCTCATAGCTCCCGATAGTAACCAAACAAGCGCGATAAACTCGGTCTACCTTAATAGAATCCCCCACGGGCGTAGACACATAAACAGAAGCACTCAACGAATCACGAGACATATCCAAATAAAAAGCAAAATAGGATGATACATACGAATAAGTGGAACCTGGATCAAATAAAACTGATGCATCTTTATAGAAAAATAGAACAATACATGTGATGACTGCATCAGACGACTCTGCCTCAGGTCTAGCTGGAAATGCATAACAATGGGGCTAAGCCCCACTAATCTGACCTCTGTCTCTCAAATGCCTCTAACTGACTGGCCTCCACCTCTAATGGCCTGACCACCACCTCGGGCTGCCTGAGCCCTGCCTCTAGCTGGCTGAATAGGTGGTGGAGCAACCGGTGTCGGAATCATGGCTCGAGTATCCTACTGTGGTTTGCTGCTCCTCAATCTAGGATAGTACCCCCTGATATGACCTATGTCACTGCACTCAAAATAATCCATCAACTAGTACAACAACTGATTTTGAGACGATCACTGATGACCCAAATGACCATCATAGTAACTCTATAACGGTGGTGCACTAATAGGATCTGAAAGTGTGCTGAATACTGGCTACTCAGGTTGAGACCCATAAGAACGATGACTGCCCCAAGCACTGTGCTACCTCAAGCGTTGACAAAGAATGGCCTCTACCAAATGAACCACTGCCTCCAGACGAGGAACCACTGAAACCACCGAAATGAGGAGGCCTCTTCTCAGATGCCGCCTCTCTACCCTGACTACGAATCCTCTTGATCCACCTAGGAATTTCTACCACCCAAGTGAAAGAAATATCATCTCTCAGTCCCTCTGTCCATCCGAAGTAGGATACCATAAGTTAGGCTATCAATGAACCTCCTCACCCTCTTCTTCATAGTAGGGAGAAACACAACTGCACGGCGAGATAAATCCACAATTATGGTCTCGTACTGGGTAACGGTCATGCTACCCTGTTGGAGGTGCTCAAACTGCTACGTCGATCCTCTCTCTGAGTGAATAAGTTGAACTTCTCCATGAATATCTGTAAGAACTAATCCCATGTGAGAGAAGGTGAACCTGCTAGCTTACCTCGAGCATAGTCCTGCCACCTTCTCTTGGTAAAACCAGTCATTTGAAATACTGCAAAGTTTACTCCATTGGACTTTACTATACCCATGTTACACAATACCTCACGGCAATGGTCCAAGAAATTCTAAGAGTCCTCAGAAGGTGTACCACCAAAATGAATAGGTGATAGCTTGGCGAACCTGTCCAACCTCTTCAACCTTTCTATCCACATAGCGGGTCCCTCCCCCGACTGTGTAGCTATAACAAGTTGAACTGCTCCAACTGCTGGAATTGCCGGCGTATGATATATGGGAGCCATCTGCTCTGGAGTGTGAGTAGTGGGAGTCCGGGCTCCTCCCCCAGCCTGAGAGATGGCTGGTGCCACAGGAAATACACCAGCCTAGGCCACGCTCTCCATAAGGCCCACCAAGCGGACTAGGGCATCCTGAAGTACTAGGATGGCAATGAACCCCTCTACAACCCGAGCCGATCCAACTGGCACGGTCTGAATAGGGACATCCTCCCTCTGCTCGATTTGAGACTATGCAATAGGTGCTGCTGCACATGCTCTAGGCTGAGCTCTACTGTGAGGCCACGTAAAATTTGTCGAAGAATTTGATTTTTTATGATGCCGAGATAGACTAGTTTGTTTGGAAGGTTGTAGTAGATCGCCTCATAATGGACTTTTGGGTTGTTCAATGTATTGTGGAATTGGTGGAAAATTTGTAGAAAAATAGCAATTATGCGATCCATTTCGTGATCGCAGATCTGCTCTCCTAGCCACAGAACCGTTGGAGATTAAACCAGGAGAAGATTAATTTTGAAGGTCATTTCGTGGTCCAATATGCGACCGCATTACCATTTCACGAACCGCATTCCAGTCACATAATTAACATGAAATTTGGAAGGAGATTCTGCCGTTATGTGTGTGACTGCAAAATTGATTCATGGAGCGGAGAATCGGCCGCAGATTTGATCAGGCCAGCCCAGTTTTGGAGAACCATTTCGCAGTCCAGTTCGTGGACCGCACATCCATTATGCGATGCACTCCGTGATCGCGAATTTATTTCGTGGGGACATTTTTGAGAATTTCTTAACCCGACTTTATTTTGATATAACACTTTTCGGGGTCGTTTTTGTGAGAATATCAGGCTATTTTAGAAGGGAAAAACACTCAAGAGAGAGAGAGAGAGAGAGGAGGAGGAGCACCAACCATTCTACCCCTTTAATTCTTGCTCAATCTTGAAAATTCAAGGAAATCACTCACAAGGTCTTCAACCGACCGGGTACGCTCTCGCCCCTAAGCTTTCATGCAATGTTTTTAATGGGTTTGAGTATGGGTTTTATCATTTTGGGGTTTATAGGATGTTGATCGAAGGCCATAAGCCTTCCGCTTCAAATTTTGGGGTGTATGAGAAGAATGTGAGGCGCGGTTCTTGATTTGGAGTATGTCGAAGGCCATAAGCCTTACGTTTCAAAATTTGGGGTGTATGAGAAGAAAGTGTTATGGAGGTTGTTGAATTATCGTGGGTAGATTGTTGTTTGAAATTGGTTGTAGTGTGAAGGAATTCCATCATAAAAATCGTGTAATCAAATTTGCACTTGTTTGGAAAGCCACCCAGTAATTGAAATAGGTGTAATTACTAGAGTAGTAGTTATACAGCCTAATAATTACGACGACCTATTTGTTTGTCATAATGTAATTACCGTATAAATACAAGTATACTATTTGGTTGCACAAGTGTAATTATACATTTAGATTAAATTGTAAAATAGATTAATATTTATAAATATAATATCATAACATTATTCAAATGTTTGACAAAACTAATCTATCATTTCTAACTAAAAAATGAACAACTTGCGATGTGAAATAACAAGCCAATACTATAAAACAAGTAAATTGGAACAATAAATATACACAATTTCAAAATAAAAAAAAATTGTTTAACATATGTCAAACTCCTACATAATAAAAATAAGTTCCAATAAAACTTAAGATTAGCAAACATAATAAGTTCATAACCTCATTAAACAATAAAATTCTACTGTAATGACATCACTCATTACATGCCAAAATTTTTAAAAACTCATTTCTAATATTGATAGTTTTAAAAACTAGAATAATAATGCAGTTACGCTAAATGAAGAAAATAAAATAAATAATAAATAAAATATACGAGCAATTATATGGAATCACAAGAAGTGAAGGTAGAGAAATAAAAGATAAATAATGTACAAAGAAAAATACATTTTTAAATTTAAAAAGAAATTAACAAGTAAAATAAAATAAAAAATAAATAAAATAAGAAAAGAAATTAAAATCATGGAAATAATATAAAGTTTTAAAGAAAATAAACTAAAATGAAAACAAAAAGGAAAAAAAATTAAAAAGTAACCTTGTAATTACACTTCTCCTATTACACAAATTCCATGCTGACCAAGTAATTACTTGGCTAGACAAACACATCAAACTGTGTAATTACACACAAATCCAATTCCTAGGTGGCTTTCCAAATAGGCTCTTAGTGTTTGATGAAATGCCAATAATGTCTAAGCCTATGAACGCCTCCATAATAACTATTCAATTTGACTATGTTGTTATAGACTGGAGTTACTAAGAGTAGTGGATTATTGTTGTAATTTTAAGGAGAGCTCAACCGAGGTATGTTGGCTAAACTCTTTCCATAGAACCAAATTCCATGAATTCCAAGTACGATTTGACCAAGCTCCCATCCATGTTGTGCTTGATCGTCATAAATGTTTATATTTATCAATGTCTAATTACTCATATCATGTCCCGATTGCTCTTTTATATATATATATATATATATATATATATATATATATATATATATATATATATATATTATGAATTCAATCAATGGTTCCATTGAAATTACTATGCTCATATTTGTAAATGTTTCCAATGTGTTCTAAGCCCTTATGTGTTCATGAGTGGAAGTTATGATTTTCCGGATGCTTTATAAGTACTTTTAAATGTTTTAGAATCCATTCAAATGAAAGAATGGAGGCATGAAGTATGAAATGCGGCCATCGTACCAAGAATGATGATTTATATTTGTGGCCAAAAGTGCCAATGAAATGAACGAAAGTATGAAAGGTTATGAAACAATATAATTCTTTTATATGACAAATATTTTTGGGAGTATCGTTAGGTCACCGAGGAAAGCTGGGCTATAAGTGCCTAAGCCCGAAACTACACATGCCGATGTAGGAGGTTATTGACGGCTGAGTCCCCATTATATTATATTGAGATTATTCCCCTTGATAGGGATGAGTTGATAACTAGCAAGGACCATGTTGAACAATGAGACATTGTGGTGAGACGGCCCAGCCGATCGGGCGGTGATCGGATGCCATGTAGCGCACATAGTGGTATTGTGTTTCTATATCAACTCGCATACGTCGGGGTGAGACGGCTTAGCCAATCGGATGGGATCGGACACCATGCCATGGGTATGGTGATGTGTCGGTACAAAGGATCTCCCAACCTATAATGAAAATGTTTACTTAAAGTTTTACTTTTGTTTAAATTTGGCATTTAAAAATGATTGATTCACTCACTATTTCCATGTTTCTCATCCTTTTTTATCCTGACATTCCATTCCATGAGAGGATATTTAGCTTTACATACTAGTATTATTTCATATGTACTAACATCCCTTTTTGCCGGAGGGGGTACATTTTTAATGGATGCAGGTGGTTCCTCAGCGGGTGGCATTGATCATTGATAGCATCATATCCTTTCTCAGCTGATTTGGTCAGCCCTACTCTAGATCGGGGCCTTATGTCATTTTGATTCTCTTGTACATATCTTTTGAGGTATCGCCGGGGTCTTGTTACGAGCACTTTCGTACTACTATTCTATTTCATTTAGAGGCTTCGTAGACATGTTGTGGTTTGTGTATTGATTTTGGAAAATAAACAAAAGGTGTTGTAGTTGTCGGACATATTTCTACTTTTAAAACCATGAACTTGTAATCTTTTTGGTAATTATCAATGAAGCCGTTGTAGGAAATGAAAAACGATATTGAATTCATTCATCCTCGCATTGTTTATCTTGTAATTTATTCTGTCATAGAGATTTTATAGACAATTATCATTATTTAGGGTTAATTGAAAGTTATTCATATTGCATGCATGGAAAAAATATTATTATCTTTATGTATTTCACTTATTGAAAATGGTGGATCTAAAGATTATGTTTCATGTATGGTCTTAATCATTTAAAATAATTGTTTTTCAAAATGGCTTCCACATGAATCTATTAGGTATATATATGGGTATTCTTGTACGGATTGGTCCACCCGGGTTGGATAGTATGCCGGGTGCCGTCGGTGGGGGAACCCATAGGAAGTGGGTACGACCCGCCGAATTCACATAAGAAATCGCCAACATGAAGACAAACGAAATCTTGAATTGCGTATAGAAACAAAACGAACCACTTCTATTCTCGGAGCTGAGGTATATGAATAATGGCTTTTTGGTCCCTTTCGTCCAGTGGTTAGGACATCGTCTTTTCATGTAAACAAAGAAAATAAGAGATTCGTGGTTGTACCGATACCAGTTGACAGCAATTGGAAAACTTCTCGCTCCCACCAGCCGGCTGATGGAAATAGACTGACTACCGGAGATATTCGTGTTACTTCGTCTGCACTGGTTTGTACACGAATGCGTGAGTTATACCGAATACTCAGTAAATTATATACCACTTCAAATCTTTGTTTTCGAGAGGGATAATCAACCCCCTTTCGTCATAAGGCGTGGTCTGACTCTGAGAAAAAAAATTCCTGTGTTTAGGTCCCTACTAAGAAGAAGAGCTTAAACTAAGAGGCACGGCTCTGCTGCAATGGATGGCAGAGGGTCCGTAGTACCCGAAGCACTGGAGTGATCCAGTAGCCGGGAAGGGGCCTAGAAGTGAGTACTGTCGGTCTAAGGAGAGGAATGGAAGTAGTCGTCTTGCTTCTTTTCTTTGGATCTGCTTAAGTCTCTACTTCACTTGATTATTGATTGAATATAGTTGCGTGAAGCAGCATAAGTGCTAACCTGATCTAAGGAAGGAGGGGGAATGCGAAAGGAGCGAGCCTCCCATAGAGGCAATGTGACGACCCGGTTAGTTGTCTCGTGGGTTACCACTCCGCTTTCCCCATTTTCTGCTTTATTATGCTTCGTTATCCGTGTTTTAGGTAATCAAGTTGAGTAGTCTGCGTTTGGGGTGAGTTTAGTAAGAAGAGAGACAATTAGTCTCTTTCAAGGAGGTCAAAACTGGAAAAGTCAATCGGATGTTGACTTACGAGTTAGAGGGCTCGGATGCGAGTTCCGATGGTTCGGTTAGTTTCGGGAGATGATTTATGACTTAGGAGTGTGGTTGGAATTTGTTTTGGAGGTCCGGTGTAGAATTAGGCTTCAATTGGTGAAGTGAGAATTTTGGTGATTTTCGGTTGATAGGCGAGATTTTGATCCGAGGGTCGGAATGGAATTCGGAAAGTTGTTGTAGTTTCGATATGTGAATTATGACTTGTGTGCAAAATCTCAGGTCATTCGGACGAGGTTTGGTTGGGTTTAGATCAAAAGAGCGATTTAGAAGATTTTAAAATCCTTAGGCTTGAAACCGATGCGAATTTGATGTTGTGATGTTGATTTGAGCGTTCCGAAGGTTGGAACAAGTTTAAATAAAGTTATGGGATATGTTGGCATGTTTAGTTGAGGTTCTGGAGGCCTCGGGTGAGTTTTGGGTGGTTAAACGGATTAAAACCATCGTTGGAAAAGCAAAAGTTGCAGAAAAACTAGGTGAGAATGCGGACCGCATATCTCACAGTGAAGTCGCTAACACAAGCAGAAATCTGGGCAAGATTCGCGACCAAAATGCAGCCAGAATGCGAACCGTAAAACTGAAATGCGAACCGCATATTTGACAGTGGGGATCGCATACTGAGACAGAAACTTGGACAAAAAATCTACGTCAGGAATGCGACGAGAATGCGATCGCAAAACATGAAATGCGAACCGCAAACCACGCTTTGTGTTGATTTCGCGGTGAAGGCTAGGGCTATCTTTGCGATGGCTACGTCAAATGTGCGAACCGCATACCTGTTATGCGACAAGTATGCGATCACATATTTGGCCGAACAAGGGTGTTTTAACTCGATTTTTGACCACTCTATAAATAGAACTCGGTGCCCATTTTGCCATGCAAAACCCATTTCCGTTACCCACGAAGAGAAACACCTCCAAAACATCGTAGAATCACAACAAATCAACCTCAAAACTATATCCAAAGGGAGAATTTCTTGAACAAGCTCTTAAGGAAGGGAGCTTTGACCATCTTGAACGTAGTTGGAGCTAGGGAACTCGGATTGAAGCGCACTCTTGAAGGATTTTTGGAAGATTTCAAGGGAAACATCAGGGTAGGTATTCCTAACTCAATTTTGAAAGAATTTCCTAAGATCATAGCTGTTTTTAGCATTTTTGCTGGTGATTTAAGTTGGGAAATTTGTGGAAGACCCTAAGCTTGGATTTTGAGACTTAGAGGTCGAGCCAATGTCGAAATTTATTAAATCTTGTATGGTTGAACTCATGATGAGGTAAGGAACCCGTTGAGGTGAAAACTACTGAATTTTGAGAAGTGGGCCCGGGGCTCGGGTTTTGCTAATTCCGGGATTTCTTAGTATTTTTGACTATTTTTGCTTGGGCTTTGTTCCCTCAACATATTGTGACGTAATTGTTCTGAATTTTGATAGATTCGACGCACGTAAAGGCCAATTCAAAGGGCAAAGGCATCGTGGGCTAAGGATTTAGCCGGATTGAGGTAAGTAATGATCTTAAATGATGTTCTGAGGGTTTGAAACCCCGGATTTGCACATCGTAGTGCTATATTGAGTTGAGACTCGCGCTCGATGATGAGCGTGGGGTCGTTTACTACTTGGGATTTTGACTTGGTCCGTCCCGATTGATGATTTTACTATGAAATTGATTGAAACTTACGTGTTATCATCATGATTTAGGTTGATTTCCATATTTGGGCTTCTTGCCGGCTATGTAAACCCTTCAGGGGTATTATTTGGGCTTCGTGCCGGTTATGTGAACCCTTCAGGGGTAATTTATCACTGTTTTCTAACTGATTGATTCATTTCTTAAACTCGGTTTTGAAATTTGAATGACTTTTCAAATGATGTAAATGGGATCGGGTGGCACGCCGCCACGGAATATGATATATTGGATCGGGTGACACGCCGTCACGAGATATTGCGCTACTGCACCCCCCACAGTAAGCGCCGGGTACCCATGGGGACGGGTGACACGCCGTCACGAGATATGACTTGGCCAGTCATGCTGTTTTCTTTTACTTCATGTTATTAACTTGATTATTTACATGTTTTACCGTTTCATTATGGATTGTTGTATGCCTTATGTGTTTCCTTACTCTTAGTTGTTATTTATAATTATTACTCACTGAGTTGGAAGTACTCACATTACTCCCTGCACCATGTGTGCAGATTCAGGCGTTATTGATTCCGCTCCGAGGTATAGACTACTACTGTTAGGGCGGTGATTCTGAGACTACGAGGTAGTTGTTGGCGTCCACAGCCCCGTATCTCTTTTACCTTGTTGTCTCCACTATATTCAAACAATTGTGCCAAAGATATTGTAATAGTAATCTTATTATTGAGATTTTCATTAGTTGCTCATGACTTTGTGACACCCCGATTCGGGCTGTAGTCGGGATGGTTCACTATATTTTTTCGCAAATTACTGTTATTAAATCGTACTTATATTATTTTCGTATTGTTTAACTGTTTGAATGAAGTTTAGTTTGAATTGGCTGGCATTGTCTTCATGAGAGGCGCCATCACGATCATGGTTGGTATTTTGGGTCGTGACAGCTTGGTATCAGAGCCTAGGTTACATAGGTCTCGCGAGTCATGAGCGGGTTTAGTAGAGTCTTGCGGATCGGTACGGAGATGTCTGTACTTATCTTCGAGAGGCTGCAGAACCTTTTTAGGAAAATTCCATATTCTTGAAATTCTTATCGTGCGAACTTGTTGATCCGGGCATTAATCTTCTGCTATCCTGTTCTCTCACAGATGGTGAGGCCGCGGACTACCAGCCGAAATAGACGACCACCAGTGCCAACCACTGAGGCCACCATATGCCATGGACGCGGTCGTGGTCGTGGTAGAGGTAGAGCGGCAGGGGCAGCATCTGCTGATCCACCAGCTGCCCCAGCTCAAGAACAGGCTCCAGCAGCACCAGCTGAGCCAATGGTGATTCCAGGTATTCAGGAGGCCTTGGCCCAATTCTTAACCGTTTGCACTGGCCTGGCTCAGGCAGTTTCAGCCAACACAGCGGCAACTACTTCACAGGCCGGGGGAGGCAGTCAGACTCCAGTTGCCCGTACACCTGAGCAGGTAGTGCAGGGACTTCAGATGCCAGGGGCACCTCCAGCCCAGCCAGTTGCACCGGCTCAGGAATTCATAGTGCCAGTTATGCCAGATGATAAGCAGCGTCGCCTTGAGAGGTTTGGCAGACTCCAGCCTCCGTCATTCAGTGGTGCTGAGGGCGAGGATGCCCAGGGTTTTCCCGACAAGTGTCAGCGAATGCTCCGGACAGCCGGAATTCTTGAATCTAAAGGTGTGGCATTTATCGCATTTCAGTTCACGGGAGCTGCCTTTAATTGGTGGGAGGCGTATGAGAGGCGTAGGCCGGTTGATGCAGCGCCCCTTACTTGGCAGCAGTTCTCCACTCTTTTCTTGGAGAAGTATGTGCCGCAGTCTCGCAGAGAGGAGCTGCGTAGACAATTCGAATGGCTGCTACAGGGGGATATGACTGTGTCGCAATATGAGTCAAGATTTTCTGAGTTGGCTCGACATGCGGTCTGGATGGTTCCAACTGATCGTGAAAGGATCAGGAGGTTTGTGGATGGCCTTAACTATAATCTTCATATCCTCATGACCAGGGAGAGAGTATTGGGTGCTACTTTCGAGGAAGTGGTTGATATAGCTCGCGCGATTGAGACGGTTCGCCGTCAGGAGCGAGAGGAGAGGGAGGCTAAAAGATCTCAAGGATCGAGTAGTTACAGTGGTACTCCTTCGAGAGGCCAGTTTCAGTAAGGTAGAGGTCGTTCCTTCAGGCCTGCTCAGCAAGTCCGCCTAGGGTATAGTGGGGCATATGCGGGTCGTGATTATCATGGATTCCAGCAGGGCCAGTCATCACTCAACGCCCTTCCAGCTCAAACTCCGTTAGCCCAGGGCTTTGCTAGTGCACCAGTGAACTGTTATGAGTGTGGCGAGATGGGCCACATGCGGAGGTATTGTCCTCATCGTGGTGCTAGATCGTCCCAACAGAGGGGTCAACCCTTGACTGCTAATCCAGTTACCTCACCACCCGCCCAGCCAGTTAGGGGTGGAGGTCGGGCGGCCAGAGGCCGCCCAAGAGGGGGAGGTCGAGCAGGTGGTGGCCAGGCCCAATTATATGCGATTCCAGGCAGGACAGATGCCAGTGCTTCAGATGCCGTTATTACAGGTATTGTTTCAATCTGCCACAAAGATGCCTCTGTATTATTTTATCCCGGATCCACTTAGTCATATGTGTCCTCATATTTTGCTCAATATTTGGGTATGCCCCGGGAGTTTCTTGCTTTACCGGTTTATGTGTCTACCCCGGTGGGCGATACTGTTGTTGTGGACCATGTGTACCGGTCGTGCATAGTGACTATTGGGAGTCTGGAGACCTGAGTGGACCTATTGCTACTAAGCATGGTAGATTTTGATTTCATTTTAGGCATGGATTGGTTATCTCCATGTCATGTTATTTTAGACTGTCATGCCAAGACAGTTACCTTGGCTATGCCGGGTGTGCCGCGGATCGAGTGGCGTGGCGTGACCGATTATATTCCTAGTAGGGTGATATCATACTTGAAAGCCCAGTGTATGGTTGGGAAGGGTTGCCTTGCATACCTAGCGTTTGTGAGGGATGTTGGAGCTGAGACTCCAAGCATCGATTCTGTTCCAGTTGTGCGAGATTTTCCTGATGTATTTCCTGTAGACCTGCCGGGCATGCCACCGGACAGGGTTATTGATTTTGGCATTGACCTGGTGCCGGGCAGTCAGCCCATCTCTATTCCACCATATCGTATGGCATCAGCAGAGTTGAAGGAGTTGAAAGAGCAACTTCAGGAACTCCTAGATAAGGGGTTCATTCGTCCTAGTGTGTCACCTTGGGGTGCACCAGTTCTATTTGTGAAAAAGAAAGATGGCACGATGAGAATGTGCATCGATTATAGGCAATTGAACAAGGTAACAATCAAGAACAAATATCCTTTGCCTCGTATCGATGATTTATTTGACCAGCTTTAGGGAGCACGAGTGTTCTCTAAGATTGATCTCCGTTTAGGATATCACCAATTAAAGATCAGGGATGCAGATATTCTTAAGACTGCTTTCCGGACTAGATATGGCCACTATGAGTTTCTTGTTATGTCTTTCGGGCTAACCAATGCCCCAGCAGCGTTCATGCAGTTAATGAACAATGTATTTCAACCTTATCTGGATTCGTCCGTAGTGGTATTTATTGATGATATACTGGTGTACTCTTGCAATCAGGAAGAGCACGCCGAACATTTGCGAGTTGTATTACAGAGACTGAGGGAGGAGAAGCTTTTTGCAAAATTCTCTAAGTGCGAGTTTTGGCTTAACTCAGTGGCTTTCTTGGGGCACGTGGTGTCCAGCGAGGGTATACAGGTTGACCCAAAGAAGATAGAGGCGGTCCAGAGTTGGCCTAGACCGTCCTCGGTCACAGAGATTCGTAGCTTTCTTGGGTTGGCAGGGTACTATCGCCGGTTTGTTCAGGGTTTCTCATCCATTGCGTCGCCCTTGACCAAATTGACCCAGAAGGGTGTTCCATTCATATGGTCGGACAAGTGTGAGGAGAGCTTTCAAAAGCTCAAGACAGCCTTGACCACAGATCCGGTGTTGGTTCTACCATCAGCCTCATGTTCGTATACCGTATATTGTGATGCCTCGAGAGTTGGGATCGGTTGTGTACTAATGCAGGAGGGTAGAGTTATTGCTTATGCTTCTCGTCAGTTGAAGCCTCATGAAAAGACTACCCCGTGCATGATTTGGAGCTTGCTGCCATAGTACATGCATTAAAAATTAGGAGGCACTACTTGTACGGTGTATCCTGTGAAGTGTTCACTGATCATTGTAGCCTTTAACACTTGTTCAAGCAAAAAGATCTTAATCTGAGGCAGCGGAGATGGTTAGAATTGCTCAAGGATTACGATATTACTATACTATACCATCCGGGAAAGGCCAATGTGGTGGCCGATGCTTTAAGCCGAAAGGCAGTGAGTACGGGGAGTTTGGCATACATTCCAGTTGGAGAGAGACCTCTCGCAGTCGATGTCCAGACCTTGGCCAATAGGTTTGTGAGATTAGACATCTCGGAATCCAATTGGGTGTTGGCTTGCATGGTTTCTTGGCCTTCGTTATACGATCGCATCAGGGAGCGTCAGTATGACGATCCCCATATGCTTGTCCTTAAGGACAGAGTTCAGCATAATGATGCTAAGGATGTGACCATCGGCGACGATGGAGTGTTGAGGATGCAGGGCCGGATTTGTGTACCCAATGTGGATGGGCTCTGAGAGTTGATTCTGGAGGAGGCCCATAGTTCACGGTATTCTATTCATCCGGGTGCCGCAAAGATGTACCAGGATTTGAAGCAACATTATTGGTGGAGAAGGATGAAGAAGGATATTGTGGGATTCGTAGCTCTGTGTCTCAACTGTCAGCAAGTAAAATATGAACATCAAAGGCCGGGTGGTTTGCTTCAGCACATAACTATTCCCGAGTGGAAATGGGAGCGGATCACTATGGACTTTGTGGTTGGACTCCCACGGACTTTGAAGAAGTTCGATGCTATTTGGGTAATTGTGGATCGGCTGACCAAGTCCGCGCACTTCATTCCTGTGTGTACTACCTATTCTTCAGAACGGCTGGCAAGAATTTATATCCGAGAGATTGTCCGGCTGCATGGTGTTCCAGTTTCTATCATTTCAGATAGAGGTACTCAGTTCACTTCGCAGTTCTGGAAAGCCGTGCAGAGGGAGTTGGGTACTCAGGTGGAATTGAGCATAGCATTTCATCCTCAAACGGATGGGCAGTCCGAGCGTACCATCTAGATATTGGAGGACATGTTACGGGCATGCGCTATTGATTTCGGAGGCTCATGGGATGAGTTTCTGCCTCGTGCAGAGTTCGCTTATAACAACAGCTATCAGTAAAGTATTCAAATGGCTCTGTATGAGGCTCTGTATGCGAGCAGGGGATGCGGAGCAGATATCCTCACCTATTTGAACTTCAGGCATGCTTCTTGACTTGTTCGAGGATGAACGTTGTTTAGGAGGGGGAGAATGTGACAACCCGGTCAGTTGTCTCATGGGTTACCACTCCGCTTTCCCCATTTTCTGCTTTATTATGCTTTGTTATCCGTGTTTTATATAATCAAGTTGAGTAGTCTGCGTTTGGGGTGAGTTTAGTAAGAAGAGAGACACTTAGTCTCTTTCAAGGAGGTCAAAACTGGAAAAGTCAACCGGATGTTGACTTATGAGTTAGAGGGCTCAGATGCGAGTTTTGATGGTTCGGTTAGTTTCGGGAGATGATTTATGACTTAGGAGTGTGGTTGGAATTTGTTTTGGAGGTCCGGTGTAGAATTAGGCTGAATTGGTGAGGTGAGAATTTTGGCGATTTTCGGTTGATAGGCGAGATTTTGATCCGGGGGTCGGAATGGAATTCCGAAAGTTGCTGTAGTTTCGATATGTGAATTATGACTTGTGTGCAAAATCTCAGGTCATTCGAATGAGGTTTGGTTGGGTTTAGATCAAAAGAGCGATTTAGAAGATTTTGAAATCCTTAGGCTTGAACCCGATGCGAATTTGATGTTGTGATGTTGATTTGAGCGTTCCAAAGGTTGGAACAAGATTAAATAAAGTTATGGGATATGTTGGCATGTCTAGTTGAGGTTTCGGAGGCCTCGGGTGAGTTTTGGGTGGTTAAACGGATTAAAACCATCGTTGGAAAAGCAAAAGTTGCAGAAAAACCAAGTGAGACTGCGGACCGCATAACTCAAATGCGGACCGCATATCTCACAGTGAAGTCGCTAACACAAGCAGAAATCTGGGCAAAATTCGCGACCAAAATGCGGCCAGAATGCGAACCGCAAATCTGAAATGCGAACCGCATATTTGACAGTGGGGATCGCATAATGAGACAGAAACTTGGACAAAAATCTACGTCAGGAATGCGACGAGAATGCGATCGCAAACTATGAAATGCGAACCGCAAACCACGCTTTGTGTTGATTTCGCGGTGAAGGATAGGGCTATCTTCGCGATGGCTACGTCAAATGTGCGAACTGCATACCTGTTATGCTACAAATATGCGATCGCATATTTGGCCGGACAAGGGTGTTTTAACTCGATTTTTGACCACTCTATAAATAGAACTCGGTGCCCATTTTGCCATGCAAAACCCATTTTTGTTACCCACGAAGAGAAACACCTCCAAAATATTGTAGAATCACAACAAATCAACCTCAAAACTATATCCAAAGGGAGAATTTCTTGAACAAGCTCTTAAGGAAGGGAGCTTTAACAATCTTGAACGTAGTTGGAGCTAGGAAACTCGGATTAAAGCGAAATCTTGAAGGATTTTTGGAAGATTTCAAGGGAAACATCAAGGTAGGTATTCCTAACTCAATTTTGAAAGAATTTCCTAAGATCATAGCTGTTTTTAGCATTTTTGCTGGTGATTTAAGTTGGGAAATTTGTGGAAGACCCTAAGCTTGGATTTTGAGACTTAGAGGTCGAGCCGATGTCAGAATTTAATAAATCTTGTATGGTTGAACTCGTGATGAGGTAAGGAACCCGTTAATGTGAAAATTACTGAATTTCGAGAAGTGGGCCCGGGGCTCGGGTTTTGCTAATTCCGGGATTTCTTAGTATTTTTGACTGTTTTTGCTTGGGCTTTGTTCCCTCAACATATTGTGACGTAATTGTTCTGAATTTTGATATATTCGACGCACGTGAAGGCCAATTCAAAGGGCAAAGGCGTCGTGGGCTAAGGATTTAGCCGGATTGAGGTGAGTAATGATCTTAAATGATATTCTGAGGGTTTGAAACCCCGGATTTGCACCTCGTAGTGCTATATTGAGTTGAGACTCGCGCTCGATGATGAGCGTGGGGTCGTTTACTACTGGGGATTTTGACTTGGTCCGTCCCGATTGATGATTTTACTATGCAATTGATTGAAACTTACGTGTTATCATCATGATTTGGGCTGATTGCCATTTTTGGGCTTCTTGCCGGCTATGTAAACCCTTCAGGGGTATTATTTGGGCTTCGTGCCGGTTATGTGAACCCTTCAGGGGTAATTTATCACTGTTTTCTAACTGATTGATTCATTTCTTAAACTCAGTTTTGAAATTTTAATGACTTTTCAAATGATGTAAATGGGATCGGGTGGCACGCCGCCAAGGAATATGATAAATTGGATCGGGTGACACGCCTTCACGAGATATTGCGCTAATGCACCCCCCACAGTAAGCGCCGGGCACCCATAGGAACGGGTGACACGCCGTCACGAGATATGACTTAGCCAGTCATGCTGTTTTCTTTTACTTCATGTTATTGACTTGATTATTTACATGTTTTACCGTTTCATTATGGATTGTTGTATGCCTTATGTGTTTCCTTACTCTCAGTTGTTATTTATAATTATCACTCACTGAGTTGGAAGTACTCACATTACTCCCTGCATCATGTGTGCAGATTCAAGCGTTATTAATTCCGCTCCGAGGTATTGACTACTACAGTCAGGGCGGTGATTCAGAGAGTACGAGGTAGTTGTTGGCGTCCGCAGCCCCGTATCTATTTTACCTTGTTGTCTCCACTATATTAAAACAATTGTGCCAAAGATATTGTAATAGTAATCTTATTATTAGAATTTTCATTAGTTGCTCATGACTTTGTGACACCCCGATTCGAGCTGTAGTCGGGATGGTTCATTATATTTTTCCGCAAATTACTGTTATTAAACCGTACTTATGTTATTTTCGTATTGTTTAACTGTTTGAATGATGTTTAGTTTGAATTGGCTGGCCTTGTCTTCATGAGAGGCGCCATCACGATCATGGTTGGGATTTTGGGTCGTGACAGGCAAGTGAAGTTGGTGAGCCGTGTGATGGGCAACTATCTCCTGCGGTTCGGAGAGGACCGGGCCGAGCCGAGTCAGAAAGGCTTTGATGACTCCGGTGTCGTCCAATAAGAGCACTTGCTTTCCTAACCTTTTTCGATAAAGTTTATCCATCCTTTTTCAAGATGACCTAGAAAGGCTTGACTGAATGGATTGAATGGACTGCTATCGTGCTACTGGCTTGAGACTTCCTGTTCTATTGGAAGAGAGATGAGATTCCTTGGGGACAAACTCCATTCCGAATGCCAATAAGACCACTTCCTCAATCCTGAACATCATTTAACCCAAGAGCCTTGCGGCAGACAACCCACTCAAAAGACCCCAATTTTCCGACCAGGAGGAGACCCCTGTGGTTAGACTAACCAGCCGAGAAGGTTAGCGAGGTTCCTGCTACGGTGAAGTGAAAGATCTTTCACTATAGTGGGAAAAAGACAGGTGGGAGTGAGCGGAGCGGGAGCTCGTGTGGAACCTTTTATTCTGGCGTAACAGCGGTAGAACGTAACAAAATATTACGGCCGCCTAACATAGGGGACGGAGATACGGTAAACTCGGCCAAAATATGAGACCCGAAGGGCCCGACACGCACAATCCTATCCTATCCGAGTCCGAGTTTACCCCGTGCACTTCGGACCCTAACCATGAATCTTGACCCTAGTGAAGGTAGTCGATGAGAGGAATAGGTGGTTTCCAAAGGATAGAGTTATTCTATATGACGCTTTCTCTGTATTGGATGGATGCCATAGCTGTGGGATAGAAGGATTTTCTTTCAAGTCTTCTTTTCTCTCAAAATTGTCAGGGCCAAGGTTGGATGGCAGGCACTAAGTAGGCTTGCTTGATCGAGGTAACTCGATTGAGCGCCGGTTCCCTCCCCAAGGTCGGAGCTTGACATCTGGCTTTGACTTTGTCTCGGCCTCTATCCCTGGTAGTGACTATGACCTGGGGCTCCGACTCTTGATCGGCTTTGGATGTTGTGCATGTCCTCACCATCTGAGATAGAACAAGAATAGAATGATTCAAACTTTAGCGATAGAATAAAGTCACACGATAGAAAAAGCAAGAACTGACATTTCCTAAAGCCCTATAGCCTCTAGAAGATATGTACAGACGTCTCTGTACCGATCATACATATTCTACTAATCTTGCTCATCACTCGTGAGACCCAGGCAACCTAGTGCTCTGATATCAACTTGTCACGACCCGAAATTCCAACCGTGGGACCGTGATAGCGCCTAACATCCACTTTCTAGGCAAGCCAACATTAGCTAATTAATTAACGATTTTAACAATTTAAAATCAGAACAGTAATAATTAACGATTGATAAACTCTGAAATACATGAAATAAATACATAAATAACGCAATCTACATTAATCCTAAAAATTCGGAGTCACAAGTACATGAGCGACTAGAATACTACAAATAAGGTCTGTAATGAAATACAACTGTTTGAAACTAGATAAATAGCAAAAGATAATAGAACAGGAGTTTAGTGACTACGAATGTCGAGCAGCTCTACCTCAACTTTCTTGTAGAAGTCGAATCCGAGTAGTCTCCTCTACGCACCGTTAGGACCAACACCGGGATCGACATAAAAAGTGTAAAAGTGTAGCATTATTACAATAGACCCTATGTACTCTTTAATATCGAGTCTAACCTCGACGAAGTAATGACGAGTCTGTGACGGGACACATACAATAAACCTATACGAATAATAAAAGAAAACGAAAATACAGATAAAGTAGTAAACTTATAAGAACGGAACCCGAAGGTCAACTAACAGAGGACCCCAAAATAACATCATCTCAAAATACTAATATCACAGTACCAGAATAGAACATTACAGCTGCAAATATTACAAAAAATATCATACTCCATTGCGGCGCGCAACCCGATACCAACATTTATTACAATACCTATTGCAGCATGCAACCCGATCCCAATATCATATAATATTGATGCAGCAAGCAACTCGATCCCTTTATCAATTCATTTCAATACTATTGAGACGCGCAACCCATTTCCAACATCAACTCATTAACATGAACAACTCAACCTCGGGCCCCCTTTGTCAAAATTCAAGATTCGGATCAAAACCCGATAACCCATTCACCCCCGATCCCGGATATATGATTTGTTTCGAAATATGACTTCAGTTGGAGGTCAAAATCTTAATTTTGTGAAGTCCCTAAATTCTACCCAAAATCCCTAAATTCTACCATGAAGTTCCTAGATTTGATGTTAAAAGTTCATGAAAAGTAATTAAAATTGATTGAAAACTAGTTAAAGATGCCTACCAATGAATTTAAGAAGAGAAAGATCTCAAGAAAATCGTCTTTAGAGTATGTAGGGTTGAAAAATAATGTAAAATGAGCTAAGTCCCGATTTTCTCCTCTTTTACCCAGCTGCAGGTATCGCAAGTAAGAACACTTGTTCGCAATTGCGATGCCCGAAAATGCGAACATTAGCCCGCAAAAGTGAACTTTGCAACAGTCCCCTAATGTCGCGTTTGTAACCTAAAGCATCGCATTTGTGATAAATTTAACTTCGCAAAAGCAAGACAATCATCGCAATTGCGAAAGTTGTCCAACATTTGCGACCTCCCCATCACAAAAGCAGATCACCCACCTCCCATTTGCGACTGTCACTTCATATTTGTGTAGACTATAAGCCCCTCCCCAGATATCGCATTTCTGAGTCTAAGTTCGCAAAAACGGTATGTCATCGCAATTGTGAGACCTGCAGACCTGAAGTCCCAGACATTGCATTAGCTATTCCAATTCAGTCCGTTATGCATCTGAAACTCACCTGAGCCCCTCGGGATTCAAACCGAACATGCACACAAGTGTAATAACATCATACAAACTTGTTCGCGACCTCAAATCATCAAAATAACATTAAATAACAAGAATCGATCATCAAAACTCAAGAATTTTAACTTGAAACTCAATTTTCACAATCTTTCACATAATGTGCTGAAATGTGCTCGGGTCAACCCGGACCTCAACCAAACATGCGTACAAGTTAAAAAGTATCAAGTGAACCTATCAGAATCGTCAAAAGACCAATCTGAGTTCGTTTACTAAAATTATTGACCGTAGTCAACTCAAACCTTATTTTAAGTCAAAATAAGGTTAGTGCTCAAACCTTATTCCAGAAAATGACATGGACCGCACACGCAAACCAATCGACATCAAATGAAGCTATAGAAGGTCTTGAAACACTAAAAATAAGACTAGTGCTCAAAAGGACCTATCGGGTCTTCAAAGTCAATTGAGTTGTCCAATTATACGTACCAATCTATTCACACCAACTCACTCTTGAAATAAATCATCTAGGCTCTTTCAATAACTTGTGTTAATTATATACAGGGGCGCCTTTAAAATTATACATGTAAACTAAGTTGTCGCCTATTCCAATTATATCAACACATCTACTCAAATCAAACCACTCCTTGAAATATTACGTCTAGGTTATTTCAATAATTTATCTTAATCATCATTAAACTAAAAGTCAGCACCTACTGCATAGAAAAAGAATAGTAAGTACAACGTTACTTCATATCGACTGACTTAATATTTTGTAATCGCCCATGTTTATAGATAAGTCGTCAGAGATTCCTTGTCACTCCTCTACACTTCGACTTTAGAGAATCAGCTCATCCATTTCCAGAGGAGGAAGGTTAGGAATAGCAATATTCATTTGAAACACATAAAAAACATCCAAGGTCAACAAATAAGTTTGGTACTTAGTATGTTGATTATCCTACAAAATTTTCGTGCCTAGTTGTCATATTATCATTTATGTGGTCAGACATAATAATCGCCAAGCCGGCTGGGAGAAAGGGGCTTTCAAGTTTCAACTTCGAATCACAGTTAGCATCTTGCCTAAATATATCAAGTCTCAATCAGTACAAAATAGAAACTGAAAGCAACTAGTTTTTTGTCAGCATGTTCTTTATTTTATCTCAAAGGATAGATCCGTATTAATTCCGAGCAAGTTAAAAACAAAGGATCCAAGCTTATGGTATCTTGTCCTATACTATATTGAATCTTTTAATCTACCCAATGCACAATTAGAAAGTAACATATAGTATTCGTTTATTCCTGTAAAACAGTGCATTACTAAGTGGTAGTTTTTGTTAGACTCACGTTTTAATGATGAAAAATAATATATTCTTGATTGTAGGAACATTCTAAGAGTAAAGAAAAGCAAGGAGCAAAGGAAAGAAAGACCGTCAATTACGGCCAAACGAAGACACAAGAAAGGAAGGAGTAACGAAAAATGAGAAAAAGATCTTGCTAGATATGACAACCCATTTGAAGGAAGATATTAAAGGAAGGACCAAAATCAGAGGGAATCAAGATTGCTGAGAATCCGCTTAATATATCTATCAATGCACTAAAAATTCACCTATTCAAGGAAGGTGGTTAACCCCCGAAATTAGGGGATCCACCTTTAGGTTGTTCAAATGAAGAAAGGATCTGCTCAACAATGGAAAGCTCTATCAAGACCACAGGACAAGGTAAAATTAACGCAAGCTCCACAATTATTTTTGAAAAGAATCATTTTACGATTCATTCTAGGATCAATTCCCTTGGGTCGGTAATCTCTTCAGGTCTACCATAATCAAGAATCAAAGCAAAGCCCTCGAAGTATATATACAATGAGACGACCCAAAGAAGAAAAATACTTTGAAAAACAAACTTCGTGCTTTTGTTCTGCTCTAAACAAGCATTATAATCTAAGTGTGATTTACTGTGTAATCAATAGAGAGAAGAAAGAGAGAAAAATATTGGTGAGGCATTGTATCAATTTATAGCGAGTGTACTTAGAACCAAAACGAAAGTTGGTGTTTGTGAGAACATCAACATACTTGTACAAATTTTCAAGGAGCTTTGAAGAGAGAACCCTCTTGCAACCCAAGGGGACTGGAGTAAGAATCACACTAAATCTGAACCAATATAAATGTAACAACCTGGCCGGTCATTTTCAGCTTTAGCGTTCCATTCGGTAGTTCGAGACTTTGAGTACCTTAATCTATGTATTATGACTTGCATGTTTGGTTTTTTTTAATTTTTCGAGCAGTTCGGGATTGATTTAGAAGAATAACTCTCGTTTTAGAAGCTTTAAGTTTGAAGAATTGAACAAGGTTTGACTTTTTGGTAAACGGTCGAAATTAAATTTTAATTATTCCAATAAGTTTATATGATTATTTTGGGCATGTCCACAAAGTTTGGTTAAATTCTGATGAGTTTTTGATAAGTTTGAGTTGTATGGTGATTATTTTTGGTTTCGACGTCGATTTGAGCATAAAAGTTACCATATTGAGCAAACGGCCTTTGATTCGTGTTTCGACTAAACCATTGTATCCGTATCGTAATTTTGGAACCATAGCAACTAAAATCATCAAGTTTTAACTTTGTATTAGGAATTTATTATCATTTTACTAAGAATTGGGTTGTACATTTTTCAGAGTAATTAAATGGCCACTGAATTCATATTTAAAAATCTGCTTTATTTTCAAATATCGAAACTAACATATCTCCTTCATTATAAGGTCAAATGGAGTGATTCAAAAGCTTAACATGACTGAAATTTCACGAGAAATCCATTGGAGGCATTAAAAACGAGTTTCAGAATCGTTTGGCATAAGAAACGAGGCAGAACAACTGGGCATTTTTTGCTGTTAATGTTATTAAAAAATTTTCTCATTTTGAAAGTTTGAGATTGCGAGAATTTAAAGATGTTCTTCAAGTTTCTTCCATGGGGTAAGGTCTAAACCATAACCTAAGTGTTTCCCTTTTATTCATTTCCTTAGTTTAAGCTAGAAAGAAGATATTTTGTCTCATGGTAGCCTGCTCCAGTCCCCTTACGAAACTTTCTAAAATATCCTGAATAGTTCCTGTAGGTTGAGCCCCTTTTTCAAGGAAATATAAAATAGCAGGAACATTTAAACAAGTTTGATTCTTTATCGGATCATGGAATAGAAAGTTTTAAATTTCTTAAGTTCTGATCCCATCTTCTCTGGAAAATCCGAAAGCTCTGTATCCAACTGTATAAAGGCGGGCGCAGATCTATGAATAGGAGACATTGTACTAGTATCTACAGGCCCTAAATTATCAACAAGCTCTCCGAGCACGTTAAAAATTCGTCCTAGAGCCGCTCCCCCGACCGGAACACTTAAAACAGTACCCGAAGGTTCACAAGCATCTGAATACTTATTCCAAAAGGGTTTATTCGACCTAATTGTACCACGTAATCTTTTAAAAAGCATTCTGAGTGAGTTATTTAAGCTCCACGCCTTTTTTCCTTTGAATCAAAAGTCAAGCAAAATCAAGCAATACAAAAATTTCTCATATCGAATTCGAAGTGCCATGCTATTATTACTTAGTATTCATATGGCGAAGGCATAGTCTTCTTTTTTCTCCTCATTGATGTATTCTTTCATCGAGATTTAATCCAAACCGCGAAGGTATTTTCTTGTTCCTGAATGGGTCTGTTTCTTTAAACAGAAAGAATTCGGTTCAGATGTAGGATACCTATCCAGAAGTTTTCGCAACTCAATCATAGATGATGGAATCATCAAAGATTTGACCTTTAGGCGGTTCTCGAAAAAAGATAGCGAAAAAAATTATCCCTAGAGTCGAGACTAAGAGGAATGTATAAACCAATGCTGAATTGACGGGGGCCCGCACAAGCGGTAGAGCATTTGGTTTAATTCGATGCAAAGCGAAGAACCTTACCAGGGCTTGACATGCCGCGAATCCTCTTGAAAGAGAGGGGTGCCTTCGGGAACGTGGACACAGGTGGTGCATGGCTGTCGTTAGCTCGTGCCGTAAGGTGTTGGGTTAAGTCCCGCAACGAGCACAACCCAAATACCTTTGGCAGCCAATCCTCTTGATAGTAGGTATCGATTAGATCTAGAAATGAATCAACAGAATCTTCTTCATTTTAGGATTTTAGGTTTAAATTAGTCGCTTTTGGCACATTTAATTCTTTAAATCAAGACCTAGGGTTATGTCCTAAAATTTAAAAATTAAAAATGAGTTAGAGAGGCATTTATTTTCCAATTCCTTTCAGGGTTTTGGTCTCCTATATTAGGAGAACTACATACTCGAATTTGGCGAGTTTTGAAGGAGTATTTTGGGAGATATGGGACCCAACTAGTGAGGGTTACACTCTTGGGTTATGAACACCCAAGAGAGATATTTTGGCGAATTGGTTAAGCTATCGAACTCCGATTGTGTTATGTGAAAGCCGTGTACGCAAAGTGACGAATGGGTACACGGGCTATATGTGATATTTGACCAGTTTAGATTATCTAGACTCTTTCCATGCCTTTAATTGCATTATCGTAGCATGTTATATCTCTCATTGTTAATCTACTCTTACATGCTCTATTTGACGTTGTTAGCACTTGTTCTACCTCTTACTTGTTATTTTGCTCTTATATGTTTTAGTTGAAGTTATTGCCTTCATTATTGTCGTGTTACCTCTTAATTATTGGATCATTTTTAATTGAAGTTGTTATTTCGTGGAATATCATCTTGTTGAGTTATTGGTGTTGAAGTTGTAATAGCCGCTATCGCATTGAGGCGAAGTTGTTAATTGTTGAGATACCTTTCCTTGTTGAGCATTCTCATTTATTTTATTATTGTTGAAATTCTTGTATACATTGTGGTTGAGCCTGCTATTTGTTGTGGAAATATTGGTGTTGTTGACTTTGTGGCAGCTTGTGGCATATGGGTACTTATGGTGCAAGTTGTGATTGTGTTTTTATATTGATACGCATGCGGTGGTATGAGGCTAGGGGTTGACACGCATGCGGTGAGATAAGGTGGGCTAGTTATGCGTGTTGCTAGTAAGGGAACTACTTAACGACACACGATGAGATAAGGTGCGCTAAAACGCATGTAGCTATTTCGGGAAAAATAATTTTCAAAACTAAATGTAAGGCTCAAGCGGTGATATAAGTAAAGATTGTGATAGAAATTATGAAATGTGAATACGAGGCGGTACCTCATTTGTGATTTACATTGTACATTCCATGTTGGAAAAACTTGTTGATTTGAACGGTCATTATTCTTCCTTCAATCACTCATCCGCATTTTGATTGTGTTTGGTTATTCATTGATATCTTGGTGTTGGAACGATTTTGGTTTCTTGTGTAAGTCATGCATTCTATGTGATTTGTTGTGTTGCTTTAAGATGCCAATCTGTGCCTCCGTTATAACTTGGTGAATTCATTGTCAATGTTAATTTAATTGCGCGGAGTCACTATATCATATTCTGTTGAGTTGTTGGTAACATAATGGTTTAAATAAAAGAATTATTAACATGCTTTATTCTATGTGCCTCTTAAGATAGAACTCGTTATCTCACTCGGTGCCTTATTATTCTAAATGGTTATCGTACTTTCACTATAATTGAGTTTCCAAATTATACTTATCACCCTGTTAGATGTTTGCCTTACTTAAAATTTTTATCTTGTTTTTCTTTAACAAATTCTATATTTAATTCGCCAATTTAACTTATGTTTTTCTTTGTTTAAAAATGATACTTTTACTCAATTTCATTGATTTCTAAACTAAACTCATCTTATACTCTGTTTTGTGCAAATTGTATATATTATTTTACTTTATTTATAAAATAAACTCATTATTTCATTTGACACCTCTTCATTCAAGATTGTTATTATTTTTTATGGTGTCTAAATATATCTTTTGTTCATCTAAATTAATATTTATCACGGTTGCAAAGCACATGATAGCACGTGGGCTTTGCCGTGCGGAGGTGATTGTTATTGTGGGCACGAGGTGCCATATGTGTAAGATTTGGAAATTGTGGTTCGTGACTTGTGATCTACGAGGTGTGGTGCCTCGAGGTAATTCTTGTTGTAAATCCATGCGTTGGGAGTGATTTGATTATTTGAGTTGTCATCCATTTTTTCCTTATTTGAGTTCATTTGCATCTCATCGGTGTTCTGATTATGTTGTTTCTTTATTACTTGTTTACTACTTGTTGCCATTTATGTTTCTATTACTTCAGTGTTTGTTATATATGAATAATGTTTCTGCCTTTGGTCTTACATTGATGTTCTTTCCATTGTTAGCTTATGAATATCTTGAACATGTTTCTATGTCTAATAGGTGTCTTGACCTAGCCTCGTCACTACTCTGCCGAGATTGGGCTTGATACTTATTATGTACCGTTGGGTGTAATCATGCTATGGTTCTGCACATTTTTGTGCCGATTCAGGTATTCTGATTGTGTTGTTGGGAGTTCCATCTGTGCGGCGAGAGACTTCAAGGTATACATGCTTGACGTTTGCAGGTCTCGGAGTCACCATCTTACTTCATTATGCTACTGTTAAATTATAATTCAAAACAATATTGTGTTTTGAAATTCTAGTGTGTTTTAGTACTTCTTCTGACTCTTACTACCGATTTTAGAAAATGTATAACTATTGGCCGCTTGCGGCTATGTATGTCACTAATGGTTTATGATAAATGATTAAATAGTTCAATTCTGTTATCAAATTAGCGTGTGTTCGGCTTACCTAGTCTTAGAGACTAGGTGCCATCATGACATCCTAAGGTGGGAAATTTGGGTCGTGACAATAAAAATACTTGTGTCATTTAATTTTCGCTCTTAGTCGACTAATTGGTAAACGAGCCAATTACGTAGTTATAAAAAGAAAAATCACAAATTCACCCCCATTGTACTTTAAATTGGTATGAGATCAAGTCTCACATTTTGATTTTGCTTAACAGCTACTGAGAAAAGATCATGTCAAATCAAGTAATTGTCGGAGCTCTATTTCAAGAAGGAAGGTGTAACGACCCGATCGGTCATTATGCGTAATTGCACCTCGATACCCTTTTTTATGCTTCACACATGTGTGTTATTGGTTTAATGACTTGCGGGGTCGGTTAGTTTCGTTCTGGGAAGCTTTCGTGTTGATTTGGACCCTTTGATTTTTGACATAGAAGCTTAAAGTAGAAATGTTGACTAAACTTTGACTTTTGTGAAAACGGCCCCGAAACTATATTTTGGTGGCTACAATAGCTTCACAATTTGATTTCGGACTTAGGCATATGCCCGAAATTAATTTTGGATGCCCGTACATTGATATATGTTGTTTTGCCAACATTTGGCAATTTGAAATTGAAACGTGTGAATGTAGGTTTTTAGCTATCGTGAATTTAATTCGGATATGGAATAGGTCTGTTATGCTATTTAGAACTATCCTGTAAAATTTGGTATCATTTGGAGTTGTATTGATAGGGTTCGGGCGTCTTGTTACAATTCTAGAGATTCTAGAACTTTACTTTGAAATTCATGCATTTTTGAGTTCAATTCGTAATTTTAGATGTTATTTTTTTTGTTTTGATCACGTGAGCGAGTACGTATGATGTTCTTAGGCTTGTGTGGATGTTTGGTTTGGATCCTCGAGGGCTCGGATGAGTTTCGAACATGTTTTGGAATGGATTGCAATGAAATTGAACTGCTGGTGTTGCTGGTGCCCAGTTATTGTAATTGTGAGCACCAACCTCGCAATTGGGAAGGTGATAGTGGGGGCTCAGATGTCGCAATTGCGACTACCGCTTTGCATCCTCAAAGTATGTAGTAGTTTAGCTAGGTTCGCATTTGCGATGATGTCCAGTTCGCAATTGCAAAGCCTTTTCTCGCAACTGCGATGATGCATGAGGTGGTCAGGGTTCACAAATGCGAGCCCTGGTCCACAACTGCAAGGGTTTGCGTTATGACGCAATTGCGACAACTGCAGCTGGTACAAAGGGCTGGAAGTTGGGCTCGTTCTCTCATTTTAGAGCCCTAAACATGGTATGAGGCAATTTGGAGAGGGGATTTTCATCTACAAATTTGGGTAAGTGATTCTAATCTATTTCTAATCATATTTCATCAATATTTCTTCGATTTTAACATCACAATCATGTGAATCAAAGTGTAGATTTGTGAAACTTTTTCAAGTTTTTGAAATATAAGAATTTGAGTTTGGAGAGTCGATTTGGACTCGAATTTATAAACTAATCACATATATGAACTCGTGGGGTCATATGTAGTCGGAATCTACCATTGGATCCCGGGGGGC
The DNA here is from genome assembly GCA_002018475.1 of Nicotiana obtusifolia. Classification (NCBI taxonomy): domain Eukaryota; kingdom Viridiplantae; phylum Streptophyta; class Magnoliopsida; order Solanales; family Solanaceae; genus Nicotiana; species Nicotiana obtusifolia. The sequence continues at coordinate 94,197 of MCJB01049042.1, forward strand.
CCGGGGTTGACTTTTGTTGGCTTTTTGGGAAAAGTGTGAAGATCATAATTTTTTCTATTGTAATTGATTTCCCATGCGTTGTTTGATGGTATAAGTCTATTTTGGTTAGATTTGACCCTTGTGGAGGCAAACTTTAGGGGAAAAGCTATTTTCGTGACTTTAATTAGCTTAATTGAGGTAAGTATCTTGCATAACTTTGTATGGGGAAACTATCCCTTAGGATTGGTATAGATTGATTCATCGTGGTATATAAAAGTCGTGTATGCAAGGTGATGAGTGGGTACACGGGTTGTACGTGGTGTTTGACCAGTTTTGGCTAATTAAGACTCTTTCCATGCTTTAATTGAAATGTCATATCTTGTTCTAAATTCTCATAGTCAATCTATTCTTACTTGTGTTAGTCTAGCCTTACATACCTTAAATGGCTTGTTTAATACTTGCTCTATATCCTACTTGATAAATTGCTCTCATGCTTTAGTTGAACTTATTGCCTCTTTTATTGTTACATGTTATCTCTTTCATTGTTGATTATCATTACTTGAAGTCATTTATGTATTATCTTTTTCGTTGTTGATTATAATTATTTGAAGTCATTATTGCAAGTTATTTCTTTCGTTGCTATTCTTCTTATTTGAAGTTATGTTATCTCTTCCATTGTGAGTTATTTGTATTTGGTTCATGGTTATACATTATCTTTCTCATTGTTGAGTTATTGGTGTTAAAGTTATGAAAGCCATATCACTTTGAGGCGAAGTTGGTAATTGTTGAGAATTTTACGTTCATTGTTATTGTTGATATTCTTATACACATTGTGGTGGAGCCATGGACTATTGTTTTGGGTACATTGATATTGTTGATTGTTGGCAAGTTATGATATATGGGCACTTGTGGTGCGAGTTGTTATTGTGATGTGTTATTGATGAGCATGCGGCGATATAAGGCTTGAGGTTAATGTCCATGCGGCAATATAAGGTGGGACTTTTGTGCTTGTTGCTAGTAGGGGAACTATGTGAAGTCACACTGTGTCATAAGGTGGGCTAAAGTGCATGCAGCTATTTCAAGAAACTGTTTTCAGAACCTATTTAAATGTAAGTCTCACACGACGGTATAAGGACAGATTGTGATTGTGATTGAGATTGCGAATCATGAATACAAGGCGGTACCTCGGTTGTGATTTTTGATATATACACGAGGCGGTGCCTCGGTAGTGATTCTTATTGTACACGAGGCGGTACCTCATAGTGATTCTTGTTGTTTATCTCATGTTGCAAGGAGTTTTGGTGGGAACACTTCTTGTTGTTTTGTTCTTCCTTGTTTTTATCAGTTATTGTCCATATATGATCAATGTGGTTCTCTTTAATTGATTCCTTATGTTATTTCCATGCTTACAAATTTTGGTATTAGTTCATGCCATTATCTTGTTTCGTATCATTTATTTCTCTGCCTTCCAACTATTTATCCTTATTATGTTTTCATACTTCTTATTTATATCCCAGTAGGTGTCTTGATCTGGCCTCATCACTACTCTGCAGAGGTTAGGCTTGATACTTACTGGGTACCATTATGATGTACTCATACTACTCTTCTGCACATCTTTTTGTGCAGATCTAGGTACGTCAGCCCATGTCGGACGCTAGAGTTGATTTGAGTTGCTGCTTTTGGAGACTTCAAGGTATACTTGCTCTACGTCCGCAGGCCTCGGAGTGACCTTCCCTTATTTTTACTTCCTGTTGTATTTTCATTCACACAGTGATGTAGTAGCACTCTAGTATTACTCCGTAGAGCTTATGAATCAGTTCCACCGGTTTTGGGAAAATATTTGTTTTTTTTTTAGTATAATCAACTAGGCCTCATGCCTAGGGGTAGATTTTATAAATATAAGATCAACTAGTACAACAATGGAGGGGGACATGGACCTTATCTCCAAATATATGGTGGATAAACAATAGATTGTCCGACAATGACAATCAATTGAATCCTATACAATGAATGAAGTTAGACCTATGATGAAATGCCAATTGCCTATCCATAATTGGTAGACAATTGGGTATACAAAAACTGTGTGAAATGAAGCTAGGTCAACTATACAAACAGTTGATTCTAAGGCAACTATGTAAGAAGTTTGGGAGTACATCTTCCAAAAAAAAATAACCTACATCTAAAAACTTTTGCATCGGCTCTCTCTCGTTAGGTAATTACCTAGGCGAAAGCAGCTCTCTCGGAAGTCAGTTTCCTCGCCATCTTAGTGGGACTAGTCTATAAAACTTTCACTTACTCGGTTTTTTTGCGGGAAGGCCCTTCTAGAATTACGTTTAAGGTGAGTGTATCCTCCCTTTGAAAAATGACAAAAATCATATGCGTATGGTAGAAGTTGTCTTCAATTTTAGCTTTAATAATGAGAGCAAAGAAAGCTAAGTTGAGTAGTGACTGAGATCCTTATAGTTGACAGATCTTGTTGCCTCTAAATAATGCAGCTGACACAGGAGATTGAGCTTATCCTTGGTATCTTTATCTAGAAAACAGTGGAGAGGAACTGGATTTGTAGCAGTTAGTAATTGGTGTAGAAACAAGACACATCATTCTTCAACGTAAGATTGATGCAGTATGTAGACTTCTTGAGATGAACTCTAGTAACAATTATGGTGTGATGGCCAAGGTTTGAGCCCCTAGTTGTGTTCTTGTGAGGCCCTAGCATTTGAAACCTGGCAGTGGACCTGCTGTACACAAAATTGTTTGTGGCATTGGAAGGATTACCAAGACAGGCCCAAAAAGGCTGATACATTTCCAACAGACTGAGCATTTGGAATGCTAATACCACACTTTGGAAATGCACTAGTGATCTTTTTTTGTCAATTTTACCTGCAAAAATCAGCAAACAGATTAGTAGTAAAAAGGCACCATTGTTTTGCTTCCAATGAACGGCTGTGGCATTGTTGGCAGTAGAGTAGAATTGTTGTATGCTATGACCGTTGTTGTTGTTCTTGTGTGTATGAATGTGAAGTGTTGCTCTTAGGCTCTTGTGGCATTTGAAAGCTTGTCTAGTGGACTTATAGTTGGTGGGATGAGATAGTTGCTTCTGCAAATAGATGCTACAGAATCCTCTCTTCCAAATTGCAAGAGGTTTATGGGATATTGTGAACCCTTGACTAATACTCAGTAGGATGAGCTTTGAGATTGCTAATACCACACACTGAGTGTAAGTCAAATGATTGAGTATACCATAGTGAGTTTTACCTGCAAAGGAAGCTAATTTATTGAAAACACTGCTTTTGTGGTTATGGTTTTGTGCTTGCACTTTTCTTTGGATTCTGTAAGGGATGTTTATAGTAAGGGAAGGGAGATGTCTGGAATAAGGAAATGGTTTCTACCAAATTTGTAGTTGAACATAGAAGACTTGGAGGCTTGAGGATGAAATGAAGACTGTGTGTGTTATTGTTGGAGTAGTGTATTAGTAGTTGTAGGTGTAGTAGGTTAATGTGTATGGATTAGGTGAATATTAGGTGTGAGAGGATCAGAGTACAACACTTCTTATAACATTGGATTGTTAGAAATGTGCTTAGAGAACCTGCACAAAAGAGCAAACATGTTAGTGAAAAACCGGACTGAGTGTCTATTTCCAAGAATGCTGGAATTTGGTCTTTAGATTTGAATACATGGGACTGTAGTGATGATGCTTTAAGAGTCCTGTTTTAGCCATAACCATAAGAAGAAATAGAAGCAAAGTGATGTGGTGGGATAATTCTTTGTGTTTTCTTGGGTCTAAGAGCAATGGTATTCAGGATGTCCAGTTGAATTTGACCCCTGATATGAGTAGGTAATGTGGTGACACTAGTGAAATAAGTTACTGCAGTCAAGTCATGGCTAAGCTTGGACAAAGAGTTTGCAGGATAGTTGGCATCTCTGTATACATGTGAGTAATGAATTTTCTCACATTGAAGACACAGGTTTCTCAGCTTGTGCAGATTCATTTTTAAGGCCCAAGGAATATCAGAGTTGGTTGTCAGCCAATCGATCAAAAGAGCTGAGTCTTTTCAAGGTGACTTTTGTTGTACCCATTGGCAATACACCACTAAATACCAATGAAAGCAACTTCTATTTCTGCAAGATTGTTAGTGCCCTCACCCAAAGGGCAATTGCTTGAAGAAACTCCCCTATGTGATTTCTGATGATGGCCCTATCACCTATCTTACTTGGATTAGTCAGTGCACTACCATCAGAGTTGACTATAACAAAATTGGCATTTGGTTTAGTCCAAGCAACCTGTTGAGCGGTAATGTAATGCTTGATATCCTCAATGAAAGAATTAAAGATCCACCCATCTTTGAGGCCGTTTGATAGCAGGGTAACTTGCATGAAGCAGCAGGTGAATGTCAGAGTTAATGGAAAAAAAGACTCTAGTTATAGAAGATTTCTTTCCTCCATACTTTGTAGAGCATCTATTCTTCCACATATTCCAATAAATGAAGATAGGAACTATGTCTAGGATTAACTTCTGAACCTCATTGTGTCTTTTCTGTAACCACCAGTTCATAAGAAGCAGTCTTTGTGGCATATTTTTAGTTTTGATTCCATCTGGCCATCCATATTTCTTCTAGACAAATGTTGCAAAGTTGCCTTTACTGAAAATATGATTAACTGTTTCAGCTACAAGTCTGATACAACATACACATCTGGTAACAGCGGGGTTACCAAATGATATTACCCTATTATCTGTTAGCAACTTGTTTCTGAGGGCCCTCCACGAGCAGAAAGACCGCTTGAATGGGATCCTTTTGTGTCAAGTCATTTTGTTGGTGAAGTTATGTTGCTCCTTGTGTCTTATCACTTCCCAAGCAGAAGCACAGGTGAATTGCCCTGTCACTGTGGGTGTCCAAATGGATTGATCTTCGGACTATGGCATATAATGGATGGGAGTTTGCATGATGAGATGAGTCATATGAGCTGGAGCAGTTCTGTTAAACTTTTGAAGGTTCTACTGTCCATTTTCCCATAAATGAGCATTGTAATCTTACCTGGTCTACCCCCTTCACTTCTGTAATTAGCAAGTGCACCTGTACCCAACCAGTTATCCCACCAAAAGCTACAATTTCCAGAGTGCAACCTCCATCGAATATATTTCTTTGCTTCTTTTTTGCTGGTCTTCATCTTCTTCCAAGCTTGTGATTGACATGTGTCCCATTTCTTAGATATTGAGTGTGATCTTTGACAGTATTTAGCTCTAAGAAAGTTGCTCCAGAGAGAGGTCTTAGTTCTAAATATCCACCAATGTTTGAATCTCATTGATTGACAGACATCTTCCTTTTTTCTGAAACCAATTCCTCCTTCAATCATAGGAAATGATAGCTTATGCCAAGATGACCAGTGATACTTGTTCCTGTCTTTTTCCATGCCCCAGAAAAAGTTAGCAACCAGTTTTTCAATCTACTTCAAGGCAGTTTTGGGAGGGGAGAGTGCTGAAAGAAGATGAAGGGGCATAGACTGTGGTACATGTTTAATCAATGTAGTTTTTCCTCCATATGAGAGAACTCTTCTTTGCCAACCTTTGATCCTACCTATAACTTTGGGTACAATGGAATTGAAGTACACAATTCTCATTCTGCCAGTGTAGAGAGGACAGCCTAGATAGGTGATTGGAGACTCTTTCTTGCTGAACCTGTTACTTGCTGGATTCTTCTAATAGGAGAATTGAAAGCAGATGGAGAGGTCAGGAAGTGACTCTTTTATTTATTGATCTATTGACCAGATGTTTCCTCATATTTACTGAGGATCTTCATGATTTTCTTTAAAGAACTCTTGGTGCCAGATGTGAAGATGATGATACCATCTGCAAAGCTCAAATGATTGATCTGTGGTCCTCTCTTTTCCATATAGAAACTATTGAAAGACTAATCATGGGACAGGTTGTTTAGCATTTTGGAGAGTAATTCAGCTCCAATGATAAACAAAGAGGAAGCCAATGGGTCACCTTGTTTTAGCCCCCTAGTAGAGTGAAAGAATCCACATCTAGTACTATTTACGATTAAAGAGTACCAGTTGTTTGACATTTTTCTCCATAAAATGTCAATGATCATCTTATTAAAACCCATCTTTCCAGCATTATGCATGTAAATCCCCATGAAACTCTATCATAGGCTTTGTCCATGTCAAGCTTGATGACCACATTAGAGCCAATGTTAGATTTTTCTAATTCATTGAATAATTTCCTGTGCCAACATTATATTTTTTGATATGCTTTTTCCTTTCACAAAGCCAGATTGATTAGCAGAAATTATTCTGGGAAGTACAGGAGCAATTTAGAACCAATAACTTTGGATATGATCTTGTTCAGAAAGTTGCTGAGGCTAATTGGTCAGTATTCTGTAAAGGAGTTAGGAAATTCCACTTTCGGTAGAAGGACTAAACAAGCACTAGTCATGAATATTGGCATAGTAGCACCTCCAAATGAAGTCTAGAACCACATTCAACAAGTCAGCTTTGATAATGATCCAGCATGATTGGAAGAACTTCCCATTCATTCCATCAGGTCCTGTAGCGGCACTTGATGGACTCATTGAGAAGACCACTTCTTTGAGTTCTTCCAAGGTGGGATCTTTAGTAAGGAGCTCATTTTCCTCTGATGTGATCAAGGATGGGATGCAAGATAACAGGTCTTCTCTGATAGCACCTCCTGTTTCAGTGAAGATGTTCTGAAAATATATGCATGCTACTTCACCAATAGCCTCATCCCCCTTGAACCCATTCTACTTCATCATCTTTAATTTTATCTATGAACAACTTCCTTTTTCTCCCTCTAATCAGGCTTGAAAATATATGGAATATGCATCCCCTTATTTAACCCATTGTAGCTGTGTATTTTGCTTTAGAAGGGACTCTTCTAGCTTCATATATCTCACATAATTAGCTTGAAGTTCATGAATGTTCATTATGTAATTTCCATCATTGGTTTGAGCCCAGGCCATCTCAGCTTGCTTCAACTTGTGTTCATATTCTTTGGCTTTCAGAAAGATATCTCCATATTGTTGTTGGACCATTTGCTTACAGCATTGGACAAAGCTTTAACCTTCTAGTGAAAAATCAACATGGAGTTGCCATTGACTTCTTTGTTCCAGACCTCCTGAACTAGTGGAAGGAAGTTCTCATTTTCAACCAAGAAATTGAGAAACTTGAAGTATATTTTGCCTGTGTTCTGTCTCACATTCATTTCCAAGAGAAGAAGCTTGTGATCAGATCCTGCAGAGGAGAGGTGAGTGATAGTTGTTCCAGGATAGGATATTAGCCAGTTATCATTTACCAATCCCCTATCTAGTCTTTTCCACATAATAGAGCCTTGGCCTTTCCCATTTGACCAAGTGTATCTAGGACCATAAAAGCCTAGATCCACAAATCCATACTCTTCAATCGTGCTTAGAAAATCCATGCTTTTATTCATTTGATAGGGAAGAGCCCCAATCGTTTCTTCAACATATGTAATAACATTGAAGTCTCCAATGACACTAGGGAATTGAACATATCATAGACATCTGTCTCAAGATTTCCCAAAGAGGTCTTCTCAAAGTTATTTTGCATTTGGCATAGATGACAGTGATTTGTAAAGGTTCTGCAGCTTCAGTATGTTGCAATGCAATGGTCAGCTACTGCTCATTATGATCAATGATTGTGCCTATGAAATCTTTATCCTAGAAAATCTAGATTTTATCATTAACACTTGAGGCAGAGTGTTGCATGGATAGTTGAATTCTACAGTGGTTGATGTGAATGCTATCAAGGGGAGGTTCAAGGACTGTAATAAAAGAATGTTTATGGAGTTGTTTCAAGGTTCTGAGTCTGTCAATGGCACTAGCAATTCTGATGCCTCTTGCATTCCATATGATTATACTAATCATAGACACTTTTTGGGAGTGGTTGACTTTAGTGGTGCTTTAATACTGGAAGCCTTACTTCTGGTGAGGTAATGAGGAGGTTTACTTTTAGGTGACATGCATGTGATCCAATCATTTTGTCAACACCTGTGGCACCAATGATAGCAGTAAGAAGTTGATTGAATGTATCCTCTTCTTCCAAATCTACACTATGTTCATCATCTTCCTCATCACCAATGTCAACCTATTCTTCTGATTGCATATGATCGTATTCTTCTTCTCCAAGCCTAGTAGAAAAGGATATTTGACACTCCTCAGTTAATGTTTTCATACCATATACTTGGGAAGAGACATGCTCCCTAGTATCTGAGTGGATAGCCACAACTACAGTTGCATTTGGTATTGTTTTAGTCCTATTTTTAGAACCCTCCACCCTTTGTGTTGTATCAGATATGTTGCTCTTTTGAGTATCTATAGGAGCCACATCAGTTCTTTGGTGAGTTAGGAGCTCAGAATTGGTTCCAAGATTCTGTGATCCATCAGTAGTTGTAGAATTGAGAAGTTTCTGTGCATTTTTGTATTTGCTCATCTGCCTCCTCTTTTTTCTGACTAGGGTTATGTTTTGATTTTGTTGTAGTAATCTCTGAAGTAGCAATAGTCTTTCCTTTATCAACCTTGCTTCTATGATCTCCATTAGTGGAAATAGAAATCACACATGTATCTGCTTGTGTATATGGTGCTTCCTGAATGCCTGGATATTGAAAAGTGGTAGCAGTGGGTATTTGGTCCATCCTATGGTCCCCAGGTGCCTCAGCACACTCAAGAAAAACATGAGCAACATCCACTCCTTTTAGATCAACATTTTGAACCACTATAGGTTTCTCCAGATCATACTTTTTTCCTCCAATAACTTAAATAGATTCAACATTGGCAGTAGGAGGAGTTGAGGGATTGGGTTGATTCTGAGCCACAGAATCTACACTACTCTCCAGTGGAGCTGGAGGATTGATAGAGGTTATACCTGTGCTTTGGGTGGCTGATATAAATAACTTGTGTCTTTTTGGTGTTATTCTGCTGAATTATTTTGAAATTTCTTTTCATTTAGTCTGCCAATCCTTAGGTTTAAGGTTGATTCCCTGTGATTTGGTGCATCTTCTCTTGTTGGTCTCCTGTGTCTTGATTGGTATTATTGTGATCCTGCTCCACTTGCTGTTACTACTTACCTTGATTGGGATGATGTGGTATTTGTTTAGCTCCAATTGATCCTGTACTTATATCTGGGTTGTTCTCTGCAGAACCGGAGGAAATAGCTAGCCTTTTCTGCATATCTTCCTTTTTTAGTGTTTTGGGGCAGGCATGAGAGAGGTGACCAAGGTGTTTGCACTAAGAACAATACTCAGGCAAGCTCTCATATTGGACCTCCAGCCATTTTCCATCACCATTTACATCTTGGTCTTCATCAAAACCAAGCCATACATAAGAGGGTCTATCTTTTGTAAGATCAATTTGCATTTTGATTTTTGCGACACTGCCTTTTATCTTTTTAAATGATGCTAAGTCCAAAAATAGTACCATGCCTACTAAAGAGAACAAATGGGTGAGGATTTCCATATAATAGAAATGCCATGGGAGTTCAGGTATCACCACCCACACAGGCATAATGGGAGAATCTTCTTTTGGATTAAATAGTGGAGACCAAGCTTCCAGTTTCATCATCTGACCTTGAATGTACATATAGCGCTTGTCCCAAACTGTTGCATGGTGATACTCATTGTCTAAATTAATATACACTGTTTTGGAATTTAAATGAGCAATCTTCACTCCACCTTTGAGCTCTGTCTTACTAATGAAGCTTCTTCTAACGACCTCCATCCTGGGCATTGTGTTAGAAAATTTGCCAACCACAATATATTTACACATGGCAGCCATCTTAACCATGTACTCATCCTTTCTGAATATCACTGTAGGCTTGTCGTGTTTAGTAGTGATCTTGGGAGGGGTAAATTCAATTAGAGTTCTTTCCTAAGCCAATTTGCTCTTATTTTGGTTGCAAGTGAGCGGGTTACAGATGGTTTTGGGGGGGTGGGGGGATTCAGGAGTGGGTTGTGGTTTGATGGCTCGATCTATTGGTAGTATAGTTTGTGTGGAATTGGTAGCTACAGGTTCTTGTCTTGTAGGGGTGTGAATAGGTATTTTGGGAGGAGTATATTTGGTTGGTTTATAAAAGTTAGTAGATACTTTTGGTTGTGGAGGTTTGGACTGAGTTTTTCCTTCGTTATCTTGAACATTTGTAACTTGGCTCTAGGAAATAACTTTTGTAGGAGGTCAGTTAACCTCATTGCCTGGGATTAGGTTACTTGTGTTGGTGTGGTTTGGGTTTATGGTACCAATTGTAGGTGTGGGTTGGGTTAGTACTTGGCTACTTAAAACATCTGAAGGATTGGGTCTAGCATGATCTTGGTTTAGTTCTGGTCATAGGCTTACCTTATTATAAGGTTGCTTATTTGGATTGGATTGATCAACTGGCTCAGCAATGTCAACAGGATCATTAGAGGGGCGGGGGGCGCTAAGGATTAATCAAATCAACTTGATCACCTTGGACTATTGAAATGCCATTGTTGACCTCCTAAGAAGCTTGAGAATGATTCGATGCTTGGTTGCCCAGTTTTGATGAAGTAGTTGCCCCATCAATCATTCGCTAAGCTTCCTTATCATTAATGAATTGATTTCCATTGTCTATTATCCGAAGTGAGCTTGTGGAGCTGGTTGTGGCATTTGCGAACACTTGGGTTGCTCATTTCACCTGAGTTACCATTTTGCAAGGCTGTGGACTTTGGCACCTAGAAAACACTAGGAGAACATTATCTATGGTAGCAGGAATAATTTCACTTTGGTTTGATTCAATTTTAGCACCTAGAAAACTATCTGCGTTCAACTGTTGTTCGCCATTGCTTTTCAGTTGATCAAGTCTCTCATTTCTCATGGTGAAATGATTTGAAACTTGATGGGCATCAACATCTTGACTTGGAGAGATCTTCCTAGCCCTTGGGTTAACTCGATTAGGCCTAGAAATGGATGAAGAAGCTTTCTCTCCTCCCATGCAATTATCTGCTACAGTGGCTGGCTCGCTAAGAGGAAGACCCGGTCTGATTGGAGTGAGTTTAAGGGAGCTGTTTGTTGGGGGACCTGTGCACTTTGTAAAGGGCTAGATTGAGGCTGGTTTGGTGGTTTTTCACCACGGAACAGAGGAACACTGTCCATTTTAGATGCAGCGTCATTGTTCCCCTTGGTCGCCTGTATGGAGAGAGTTTCATAATGAAGTTGGCTACATTTACGGAGGGAAAATATTTGTTGAGATTCTATTTTAGGGGTTTATATCAGTTTGTCTGACTTGTTTTAGTATTTTGTTGATTATTCCTGTCAACTATTATCAAATATTAAGCTTACCTAGTCGTAGAGACTAGGTGCCATCACGACATCCTACAGAGGAAAATTGGGGTCGTGACAAGTTGGTATTAGAGCTCTAGGTTCATAGGTGTTACAAGTCAAAAGCAGCTTTAGTAGATCTTGTAGATCGGTACTGAGACATCTGTACTTATCTTCGAGAGGCTACGAGACTGTTAAGAAAAACTTCACTTCTTTGATTCCTTATCATGTAAATTGGTTGACTTCGAAAATATAATCTTTGACTTCTATTCTTTCACAGATGGTGATGACACGTACTGTTGGATCTTACAATCTGACACCAGCGCCCCCTACTAGAGCTGTGAGAGGCCAGGGTTGGGGCAGAAGCCAAGGAGGGGCACGTGGTGCAGCCAGAGCACTTGCCTGAGCTGCAACAGAGGAGCCACCAGTAGCTCCAGTTGGGTGGCAGGTACCCAAGGCGCTGGTTGCCACCCTTGCACTCCAGGATATCCTCGCGCAGTTCTTGAGCATGTTTGGTACTCTAGCTTAGGCGAGGTTGATTCCACCTGCACCAGCCACATCTCAGCTTGGGGGAGGAGCTTAGACTCCCTAGGCCCGTACCCTAGAGCAATGGGTCCATGTTGATAAAGTCCTAGATATTATACCAGTACAACCTATTGTTTTAGTTCAGCCCGTGGTTAGTGTAGCAGCATCTGAGGAGGAGCAGCTTAGACTTGAGAGGTTTAAGAAGTATTTGCCTCCTACTTTCAGTGGTTTAGCTTCAGAGGATGCACATGGTTTTTTAGAGGAATGCCATTGTATTCTCCGCACCATGGGTATTGTGGAGACGAGTAGAGTTTCTTTCACTACTTTCCAGCTATCAAGAGTAGCATATCAGTGGTGGCGAGTGTACGAGGATGGTAGCCCAGTCGAAACAGCTTCACTAACATGGACTCGGCTTTCAGAGTTATTCTTGAGAGAGTTTGTTCCTCAAACCTTTAGGAATGCATGGCGTGCGGAGTTTGAGCAGCTGTGTTAGGGTACTATGACAGTGTTAGAGTATGCAGTCAAATTCAGTGATTTGTCCAAACATTCACCTGCCTTGGTTTCTACAAACAGAGAGCTAGTCCGTCGATTCATTGAGGTGCTCAACTATGGATGGTATTAGATTTAGCATGGCTCGAGACGTGGAGACAGATACCCCATATCAGTAGGTAGTAGATATTGCACGGAGGTTGGAGGGTATGCGGAGCTGTGAGACAGAGGATAGGGAGGCCAAGAGGCCTCGAGGTACTGGAGGATTTAGCGGTGGCCACGCTGAAGCTACAGCCTATCATTGCAGGGGCTATGTGAGCCATCTAGTTTATTCAGCACTTCCAGCTTCTAGTGGTTCTCAGATTATTCTGATATCTCAGGTTGCACACTTTGCTCAGCCACTGCCTAGTGTACCACCTGCACGGGGTGCGTTCAGCGATCAGTCCAACCGACCAAGCCCGAGCAAGTCCCAGTAGCCCCATCCACCGAGAGCTTGCTCTGAGTATGGTGATATCCGCCACATGGTTAGAGACTGCCCCAAACTCAATAGGGTGGACCTCCACAGACCACTCAGGCTCTACGGATGCAGTCAAGTCTATAGACTTCTCACGCCATGATTGCTGCCCCAGTTGCCACCCCACCCGCACAGCCAGGTAGGGGTGGGGGATGGGCGGGTAGAGGTCGCCCTAGAGAGGGAGGCTTGGCCAGATTCTGTGCTTTTTCGGGTAGGACAGAGGCAGTTACTTCAGACGCAGTCATTACAGGTATAATTTCGGTTTGCCATAGAGATGAACCAGTCTTATTTGATCTCGGATCCACTTATTCATATCTATCTTCTTAATTTGACCGTAGTTGGATATATCTCATGATTCTTTGAGTTCTCCTGCTTATGTGTCCACGCCTGTGGGAGTTTCTATTATTGTGGACCATGTGTATCGATCGTGTTTATAGTTATTATTGGTAGTTTTGAGACCAGGGTTGATCTATTGTTACTTCGTATGGTAGACTTTGATGTTATCTTGGGCATGGATTGCTTGTCGCCTTATCGTGATGTTCTGGATTGTCATGACAAGATTGTGACATTGGCTATGCTAGGGTTGCCACAGTTAGAGTGGAGGGGTGCATTAGATAATGTTCCTAGCAAGGTTGTGCCATTTCCAAAGACTCAGCAGATCGTTAAGAAAGGGTGTGATGCTTATCTAGTGTTTGTGAGAAATGTCAAGTGCTGATACTCTTACCATTGAGTCAGTTCCTGTAGCGAGAGACTTTCCAGATGTATTTCCAACAGATCTTCCGGCATGCCACCTGATGGGGACATCTATATTGGTATTGACTTGTTGTCGGGCACTCTTCCCATTTCTATTCCACCATATCGTATGGCTCCAGTGGAGCTGAAGGAGTTAAAGGAGATGTTGCAAGCGTTGTTTGATAAGGGTTTCATTCGGCCTAGTGCATCACCATGGGGTGCTCCTGTCTTGTTTGTGAAGAAGAAGGATGGTTCTATGCGTATTTGTATTGATTATCGGCAGTTGAACAAGGTTACAGTAAAGAACAAGTATCCATTGTCACGCATTGATGAATTATTAGATCAGCTACAGGGTGCTAGAGTGTTCTCAAAGATTGATTTGTGGTCAGGTTATCATCAGTTAAAGATTCGGGATCCGGATATTCTGAAGACTGCCTTTAGGACTCGGTATGGTCACTATGAATTCCTTGTGATGTCGTTCGAGCTAATAAACGCCGCAACAACATTTATGCACCTGATGAATAGTGTATTCTAGCCATATCTTGATTCATTCGTCATTGTGTTTATTGACGACATCTTAGAGTACTCGCCCAGTCATGAAGATCATGAGCAGCACCTGAGGATCATGCTTCAGACCTTGAGGGAAAAGAAGTAGTATGCATAATTCTCGAAGTGTGAATTCTGGCTTGATTCGGTGGTGTTTTCCGGTCATATGGTGTCGAGTGAGGGGATCAAGGTAGATTCGAAGAAGATTGAAGCAGTTCAAAATTGGCTGAAACCGTCTTCCGCTAATGAGATTCGGAGTATCCTTGGCTTGGCTGGGTATTATCGTTGTTTTGTAGAGGGTTTCTCATCTATAGCTGCACCGATGACCAGATTGACCCAAAAGGTGCTCTTTCAGATGGTCCGAGAAGTGTGAGGCGAGCTTCCAAAAGCTCAAGACTGCTTTGACTACAGCCCCAGTATTGGTGTTGCCTACGGGTTCGGGGTCTTATACAGTGTATTGTGATTTGTCACGTGTTGGCCTTGGCGTAGTGTTGGTGCAAGACCGTAGGGTGATTGCCTACGTGTCTCGATAGCTGAAGACCCATGAGAAGAATTATCCAGTTCATGACTTGGAGTTCACAGCCATTGTTCATGCATTGAAGATCTGGTGGCATTATTTGTACAGTGTCCCTTGTGAGGTCATTACCGACACCGGAGTCTACCGCATCTGTTCAAATAGAAAGATCTTAACATGCGGCATCGTAGATGGTTATTGTTTATTAAGGACTATGATATCACTATTCTATATCATCCCGAGAAGGCCAATGTGGTGGCCAATACCTTCAGTCGAAAGGAAGAGAGTTTGGGCAGTTTAGCACATCTACCAGCAGTAGAGAAGACACTAGCCATGGATGTTCAGGCTTTCAGTTTGTTTGATTGGATATTTCGGAGCCCAGTCGAGTTCTTACTTGTGTGGTTTCTCGGTTTTCTCTATGTGATCGTATTAGAGAGCATTAGTATGACGACCCTCATTTTCTTGTCCTCAAGGACACGGTTCAGAACGGCACAACCAAGGAGGTTTCTATTGGGGATGACGGTGTGTTGCGGATGCAGGGCTAGTTATGTGTGCCCAATGTGGATGGGTTGCGTGATTTGATTCTTTAGGTCGCCCACAGATCATGGTACTCCATTCATCTGGGTGCTGCTAAGATGTATCCGGATTTGAGGCAATACTATTAGTGGAGGATAATGAAGAATGACGTAGTGGAGTATGTAGCTCGGTGCCTAAATTGTCAGCAGGTGAAGTATGAGCATCAACAGCCAAGCAATTTGCTTTAGAGACTCGAGATTCGTGAGTGGAAATGGCAGCATGCTACCATGGACTTCGTTGTTACGCTCCCATGGACTAAGAAGAAATTTGACACGGTATGGGTGATTGTGGACAGGTTGACCAAGTCGGCTCATTTCATTCCAGTAGTGACTACCTATTCTTCAGAGCAGCTGGCATGCCGATATCCATCATCTCTGACCGGGATACGCAATTCACATCACAATTCTGAGAGCTGCACAGTGTGAGATAGGCACATGGGTTGAGCTGAGTATGGCATTTCACCCTAAATGGACAGACAGTCTGAGCGCACCATTATGATATTGGAGGATATGCTTCGTGCCTATGTTATAGATTTTGGGGGTTCTTGGGATCAGTTCTTGCCACTTGCGGAGTTTTCCTACAACAACAGCTACCAATCAAATATTAAGATGGCTCCCTATGAGGCCCTATATGGGAGACGTTGTCACTCCCCAGTTGGTTGTTTTGAGCCGGGAGAGGCCAAGTTATTAGGCACATATTTGGATCGAGATTCATTGGAGAAGGTCAAGTTGATCCAAAAGTGTTACGATGATCAGAAGTGTTACGATGATCTGTCTCATGTTTTAGACTTCAGCGTAGTCCAATTGGATGAGGATTTGACTTATATTGACTAGCTGGTGGTTATCTTGGACAGGCAGGTCCGAAAGTTGAGATCAAAGAACATTGTAATTCTAGACGTCTTGTTGCAATTCTAGAGATTCTTGAACTTTACTTTTAAATTCATGCGTTTTAGAGTTTAATTCACAATTTTAGATATTATTTTTGTGTTTTGATCATGCGAGCTAGTTCCTATATTATTTATAGACTTGTGTGGATTTTTGGTTAGGAGCGTTGAGGGCTCAGATGAGTTTCTGATATGTTTCGGAATGGATTGCATTGAAATTTAACAGCTGGTGTTGCTGGTGCCCAGTTATCACAATTGCAAGCACCAACATCGCAATTGCGAAGGACAGTGGGGGCTCAGATGTCGCAATTGTGACTACCCCTTCTCATTTCCAAAGTCAACAGGAGTTTAGCTAGGTTCACATTTCTGATGATGTCTAGCTCGCAATTGCGAAGCCTTTCCTCGCAATTGCGATGATGCATGAAGTTTTGTCAGGTTTCGCAAATGCGAGCCCTTGTCTGCAATTGCGAGGGTTCGCAAATGCAAACCCTGTGTTACAAATGCGACAACTGCATCTGGTGCAAAGGGCTGGATGTCCGGATTTCTTTTCTCATTCTCTTATTTTAGAACCCTAGACTTGGTAGGAGGCGATTTGGGGAGGGGATTTTCATCTATATACTTTGGGTAAGTGATTCTAATCTATTTCTAATCATATTCCGTCAATATATCTTAGATTTTAACATCAAAATCATGTAAATCAAAGCGAAAATTTGCGAAACTTTGTCAAATTTTTGAAAATAAGAATATGAGTTTTGAGAGTCGATTTGGACTCGGATTTTGAAACTAATCACATATATGAAGTCATGGTGTCATGGGTAGCCAGAGTATACCATTGGAACCGAGTTTTGACCGGGCGATCCCCAAGTCGACTTTTGTTAACTTTTCATAGTGTAAAGATCAATAGCATTTTTCAATTGTAATTGATTTTCCTTGCATTTTTTGATGGTATTAAGTCGATTTCGGTAAGATTTGAGCCATGTGGAGGCGAATTTTAAGAGAAAAGGTGTTTCCAAACTTTGAGGTAAGTATCTTTCCTAACTTTGTGTGGGGGAACTACCCCTTAAGGTTCGTATTGATTGATTCATCGTGTTATGTGAAAGTCGTGTACGCAAGGTGATGAGTGGGTACACAGGTTGTACGTGGTGTTTGACCGGTTTAACCTACTTAGACTCTTTCCATGCTTTAATTGAAATGTCATATCGTTTTCTAAATTCTCATAGTCAATCTATATTTACTTGTGTTAGTCTAGCCTTACATGCCTTATATGATTTGTTTAACTCTCGTTCTACATCCTACTTGATAAATTGCTCTCATGCTTTAGTTGGACTTATTCCCTCTTTTATTGTTACATGTTATTTCTTTCATTGTCGATTCTCATTACTTGAAGTCATTGTACGTGTTATCTCTTTCATTGTTTATTATTATTATTTGAAGTCATCATTACAAGTCATTTCTTTCATTACTATTCTTCTCATTTGAAGTCATGTTATCTCTTCCATTATGAGTTATTTGTATTTAGTTCGTGGTTACACATTATCTTTCTCATTGTCGAGTTATTGGTGTTGAAGTTGTGAAAGCCGTATAACTTTGAGGCAAAGTTGGTAATTGTTGAGATATCTTTCTTTTTGAGAATTTTACATTCGTTGTTATTGTTGAATTTCTTTTACACATTGTTTTGGAGCCTTGGGCTATTGTGGGGAAATATTTATATTGTTGATTATTGGCAAGTTGTGATATATGGGCACTTGCGGTGCGAGTTTTTATTATGATGTGTTATTGACGCGCATGCGACGGTATAGGGCTTGGGGTAATGTACATGCGGCGGTATAAGGTGGGACTTATGTGTGTGTTACTTGTAGGGGAACTACGTGAAGCCACACGACGTGATAAGGTGGGCTAAAGCGCGTGTAGCTATTTCAAAACAAATTATTTTCAAAACATATTTGAATGTAAGGCTCACGCGGCATTATAAGGAAAGATTGTGATGTAGATTGCGAATTGTGAATATGAGGCGGTACCTCGGTTTTGATTTTTGATATATACACGAGGCGGTACCTCGATGGTGATTCTTATTGTACACGAGGTGGTACCTCGTTGTCATTCTTGTCTTTGTTCTCATGTTGCAAAGGATTTTGGTGGGAACACTTCTTGTTGTTTTGTTCTTCCTTGTTTTTATCAGTTATTTTTCGTATATGATGAAGGTGCTATCACGATATCCTACGGAGAAAAATTGGGATCGTGACAGAACGTCACAAGTAAGGCTTTCATACTTCAATGGACAACACCTTTCACATTGGAAGGTTCACCTCGAAATCTATAAGAAATCCTATGATATCAAAGTTTAGAGTGTAATCAAAGAAGAGACTACCCAATTCCAGCAGCAAAGTATGACAAGAAGGTAAATGGACAAACATCTACTGAACCCATTGATCTGGATGAATACACTGAGGAGCAAATGGCAGTAATACAAGTTAATGCCAAAGCACAAAATTTTCTGTATAAGGCAATAAGTGGAGAAGAATACGAGAAGATATCAAGTTGTGATACTGCTAAAAAATGTGGGATAAGTTGGAACTCACATATGAAGGGAAAAATAAAGTTAAGGAAACAAGGATAAATCTGTTGATCATGACTATGAACTTTTTCAAACGAAAGAAGGTGAATCCATTGAGGAAATGTTTGCCAGATTCAGTAAAATTATTGGAGATCTAAAGGGCTTTGGAATATCTTACACAAATGGTGAGCAAGTTCAGAAAATTCTAAGAAGTCTGCCTATTAGTTGGCAAACAAAAGTAGTAGCTCTTGAATCTCAAGATCTAGACATACTATCATATGATGAACTATGAGGAGATCTTATTGCCTTGAGAAAACACATCTCAAAAAACGAGGACATGAAGAAAAGAAGAAAAGTGTTGTTTTCAAAACCTCGATTGAAGGATCTAAAGATGAAAATGAAAATGAAGCTGAGGAACTTGAACAAGAAATAGCTATGGTTTTAAAAACAATGAACGTGCTAATGAGAAGATATAGGGATACCAACAATGAAGGAATGTCCTCCAGAAGAACATCAAGACAATACAACGAACAAGAGAAGAATGATGAAAAATGCTATGAATGTGGGAAATATGGTCATATACAAGCATAATGCCAAGACCTTAAGGAAAAGTCTCGAGAGGATTTAACAAAAATAAATCCTTTGGGAGTTGGAGTGATGAAGACAGCTCAGAGTATGAGGAAATTTCAAATTTGTGCTTCATGAATATATTAGAAAATGAAATGTACAAGTTCTCAGGCTGCTGGACAGATGAAGATGTATTAGATAACGACAACAAGGAAACAACTGAAAATTGCTTCATGGCACGTGGTGAAACTAGCGAGGTAAGACCGTATGAATGTGATAGATGCAATGAATTACAAGATATTCTTGATCATACCCTACAAGAGTCTCAAAAGATTCTAAAGGAGACTGAATAGGAAGAAGAAGGACTGGGAACTTAACTTGAAGTCTGTGAAATCGAAAGAGACGTACTTCAAGAAAAAGTTCAAGAATTGCAATTTCAACTCAATGGTATGCGCAAATCCACCAGCCATAGTTCAGTCAGGTCAAACCAAGTGATTTACAAGTCAATTAGGAAACGATCTGTTGAAAATAGGTCTACTATTACTAACACTACTAGTAGATCAAAAAATAAATCCATTCCTGCATGTCATTACTGTAAAAGAACTGGTCATAAATACTCTTTTTGTAGATTTCCTAACTCAAATATTTCAGAAAGGATTTAGAAGCCCAAAGATAGTCCTGATATTACTAGAACTAACCAAAAAGAACCCAAGAAAGCTTGGGTATCTAAGAGAATGTAATAATTTTATTTTGCAGGAATACCACAGGAAAAGTCGAGTTACAATAATCTAGACAGTGTGTAACATGTCATGTCACATCTAGACAGTGTGTGTTCCAGTCCCATGACATGTGACAAAAATCTATTCAAAGAAGTTACAATAATAAATGGAGGAAATGTCAAGTTTGGTGATGATTTGAAAGGTAAAACCATTGGGACCGGCAAAGTTCCATTCAATAACAATTGTGATATCAGAGAAGTTTATCTTATTGATAGTTAAACTATAATATCATGAGCATAAGCCAACTATGCGACTATGTATATGAAGTCAAATTCAATAAAACAAACTGTGCTACTGAGGATGAGACAGGTAAAATTATTCTTCCAGGAAAAAGGTATGGAAATGTTTATATTCTAGACTGCATTGAAAACATAGATGCTCACATTTTTCTGGCATCCATATCCGATGACTCATGGCTTTGGCATAAGAAACCCTGCAAGCATGCACCTGATTGAAAAACTCTTTAGAGATGACCTAGTTATTGACCTTCCTAAGCTTAAATTCTCTAGAAACCATGTATATGATGCATGCCAACTTGGAAACAAACAAGAAACTCTTTCGAACCCAAAGATACTATGTCCATGACCAAGCCCTTGCAGCTGTTACACATGGACTTATTTGGACCTGCTAGAACTGCCAGTTGCAACGACCCGACTGATCGTTATGCTTTATAGATCCCCGTTGCCCTAATTAAGACTCCTTATTTGTGCTCTTACTATTTTATGACTTGTAGGGATGGCTGGCTTGGTTTTGGAAGTGTCCGGGTTGAATTTGGAACACTTAATTCCTTAATAATGGCAAAAGATAGCCAAATTTGACTTGAGTCAACATTTTGAGTAAACCACGTCAGAACAGGGATTTTATGGTTCTAATAGGTTTTGATGAGGATCCTGGACTTGGGCGTGTATTCAGATCGAGTTTCCGGTGAACAAGAAGTGTTTCGGCGCTTAATGTTGAAGGTTGGCGCCTTGAAGCGTTTAGAGTTTCTTAAATTTGGTTTGGAGTAGACTTTGGTGTTATCGATGTCCGTTTGGGATTTCGAGCTTGGGAATAGGTCCTTATGGCGATTTATGACTTGAATAAATAATTTCGCGTCATTCTAAGTTGTCTAAGAATAATTCGACACATTCGGAGCTAGTTGAAGAAGTTTGAAGTTCATAAGTTGATTAATTTGGTTTTGGGGTGTGGTGATTAGTTTCATTGTTGTTTTATATGTTCCGAGAGTTCGAGCAGGTCCATATTATATTTATGGATTTTTTGGTGCAGTTGCACGGGGTCCCGGGTGGCTCGGGTAAGTTTCTGACCACCCGGAGCTAAGTTCAAATTTCTAAAATATGTTGTTCTAGTTTCCTTCTTCACGGACGAGGAGAAGGCCTCGTGTTTGCGAAGAAGGAAATAGGGCTGGGGACTTTTTCTCTACGGGTTTGCAATAGTAGGGTCGCGATCGTGAAGCTTTGGAACACTGGCCTCCGCATTCGCGATTCCCTTGATCACGTTTGCGTAAAAGGCCTGGGCCTGGGGCTGGGCAAGTCAAATGCCCTTCGTGTTCGTGAGGTTGCATTCGCGTAGTTGGGTGGGTTTGGTCTTCACATTTGCGTGGGCCTTCTCGTGATCGCGAAGAAACTTCTCATGGGCCTTCGCTGTTTTGCCTTCATGATCATGATGGCATTTTCGCGATGGTAATGAAGGAAGGCCTGGGTAATGTCTTCTTTTAAAAATAGGACATAGGCTCATTTTGTTCATTTCTCTCAACTTTTGGCCGATCTTCGAGCTCTTTGGAGAGGGTTTTTGACCTAGCACCCTTAGGTAAGATATTTCTACATAATGTGACTTTAAATACATATATTATGGGTTAACATGTAAATCGTGAAAATTTAAGAATTTTGTTGAAAAATCTAGATTCTAGTAAAAAATAGGATTAGGCCACGAAAATAATTTTGGAATTGAGTAAAAATTATATATTTGTGTTCGTGAGGTTATGGGTAATATTTATCTAAAGCAATTTCCAAAATCCGAGCACGTGGGCTCAAGGATGACTTTTAGGGGTTTTTCAAATTGGGTTGGGTAATTACTCTAATAGTTAAATTATGAACTTTGGAGCATAAGTTGATTAGTTTGTGCGACCTTTGGCTAGTTTCGGATTACTCGGCACCGATTTGAGGCACTTAGTGTGATTTGTGGACCAGAAAGAGGACTTAGAAACGAGGTAATCTCTTGCCTAACCTTCTGAGAGGGAATTATCCACGTAGGTGTTTTAAATTGTTATTTGATAATAATTGTGGGTGCTACGTACGCACGATGTGACGAGAGTCCATACGTAGCTGAATTCATGCTTATGTCCGGATAGACTTAGGACTTTACCATGCAATACTTGTATTATTTGAACCCAACTTATTATTTTAATTACTCCAATTTATAATTGAAATTGAGTAAGAGATTTTATGAGACTGAGCTTCATTTCCTTGAGTTTTTGGCTAAATACTTGATTTTTAGTGGAAATTATGCCTTCTTTGAGTATTACTCCTGTGTAATAGTCGTTTATCGGAGTTTTTGGAGTTTCTCTGTTCATGTGGATTGAGCCAAACATGTAGACAGTATATTTAGATTCATCTATGGTTCACACGGGTTGACCCTCAGCAGTGTACACACTATTATGGATCGGGTCGTACGACCTCAGCATAAATCGTGCGTGATATTGCTAGGAGTCCGATTATACTTGATATTTATTTCTTGACCTGAGACTTGATTTGGTGGCTCTTACATGTTAAAATTTGCATGTGATAATTGGAGGTTTAAAATTAATATGTTGTTAAAGAATCATTATTTATTGTCTCTTATTCCATTGAAACTGTTGTATTTCATGCCAATTTATAATTTCTGCACTTTATTTATTGACCTCTAATAAGTGCCGATGTTGACCCCTCGTCACTATTTCTTTGATGTTAGACTAGATACTTATAGGATACACGTTGTTTACGTACTCATGCTACACTTCTGCACTAATCGTGCATGATCTGAGGCAGGAACAGCTGGTGACCAGTTAGGCGCGCATACCCGTTACCTAGAGACCTAGTGGTGAGCCGCTTCCTATGCTCCGTTCTGCAGCACTCAGAGTTTACTTCTTGTTGTATTTACTTTTCTGTCTATCTTACTTCAGACACTAGTTGTAGGAGGTTTTGTGTATTCTACTATATTGCCCATGCACTTGTGACACCGAGTTTTGGGAATTGCTAGCAGATATTTATGATTTTTGTCTATTAATGTCGTTATTTCACTCTTATATTTTATTTAATGCTTTACATCATCGAGACTAATTACTGGTTTCTTTATTAAATAAAATTCATGACACTAAAAGTAATAAAATGAACAATTATATGGATAGTTCAACGTTGGCTTGTCCACGACAACGTTGGGCGCCATCATGGCCTATAGTGGGAATTGGGTCATGATAGCTTGGTATCATATCACTAGGTTCACATAGGTCTCGCAAGTCATGAGCAGGCCTAATAGAGTCTTGCAGATAGGTACGAAGATGTCCGTACATATCTTCGAGAGGCTATAGGGTGTTAGGAAACTTCTCTTAATTTATCTCCTATCATGCAGTTAATGTTGTGCTAAGTATCTTTCTGTTATTATCTCACAAATGGTAAGAACGCATGTGGCAAATGTATCCGATGGTGGAGGAGCTGCTCCTGCTGTTGCTAGAGGCTGAGGGCTCCACCTCCTGTTAGAGGATGAGGGCGTCCTAGAGTTGCTCATGTTGTACCACTAGTAGATCTAGTGGAGCATCATGTTATTAAGGAGCAGGATGAGGTGCCTGTTGCTGAGCTGGCCCCGGTAGATTTTATCACTCCACTAGGATTTCAGGAGGTCATGGGTCGTATGCAGTGGTTCATAGATTCTATGACGCAGGTTGTTTTTTTTCCAACGGACCCAGCCACATCTCAGGCGGGAGAGGGAGCACAGACCCCTATCGCCAAGCTCTAGGGCATGCTGCTACCGTATATCAGACCCCAAGTGCACTACCTACAGGCGGGGCTCAACCAGTTGCAGCGATTATACTAGAGCCCAGACAGTCGCGACCATTGAGCTGCAGAAGCGGGTGGACAGATGAACCAGGATACATCCTCCTGTCTTTGGGAGTGAGTGACATGAGGACCCACAGGACTTTATTAATCACTGCAGAGATAGGCTACACAGCATGGGAGTATTAGAGACCAATGAGGTGGACTCACCACATTTCAGTTGGAGGGCAAGGCACGTAGATGGGGCCAATTCACACGTCTCTTTTTGGAGGATATATTCCACCCTCTCAGAGGGAAGAGTTGTGGGGCCAATATAAGCAGCTCCAGCAGGGTCAGATGTCGGTGTCCGATTATGAGGCGAGGTTCTCTGAGTTGTCTTGCCACGTACTTATGATACTCCCCATAGATGTAGAGGGAGTGTGGAGGTTTATTGCGGGCTTGTATTATTGCATCCAGGTTACGAGCAGGTTGTGGAGATAGCATGAACGATCAAGAGTATCCGTCAGCATGGCCAAGAGCATGCACTGAGGGACAAGTGGCCTCGATATTCGAGAGGATTCAGTAGTGCTCCATCTAGGGGTAGAGGTCAGTTTGTGTGGTGCCAGTCTAGCAGGCCCACATATTAAGCACCACCGCCTTCTCGGGGTGCTTCAGTACGGCCCTATTTCAGCAACATTCTAGAGAGCTCCTACTGTCCACTGGCTATTCAGGGTTCTTCCAGTGGGTATTCAGGTCACCACGGTCAGTCATCTTTCGCAATGAGAGGTTGCTATGAGGGCGGTGAGCTTGGTCATATGAGGAGATTTTGCTCTAGTCTTTGGGGCAAGGCAGTACATCAAGGGCAATCACCCCACGATCACCACACCAACTGTCGCACCGCCCGTCCGGCCAGCCGAGGCGCAGGGCAGGTGGGTGGGGGTCGCCCTAGAGGTGGAGGTCAGCCAGGTGGCGCTCTAGATAGGTTCTATGCCTTTCCAGCCAGACGAGATGCAGTAGCCTCAAACACCGTGATCACCAGTATTATTTCTGTCTGCGGTAAGGATGCTTTGGTACTATTTGATCCAGGGTCTACATATTCATATGTGTCCTCTTTATTTTCTCCTTATCTGGATGTATCTCTTGAGTCCTTGGGTGCTCCTAAATATGTGTCCACGCTAGTGGGTCATTATGTTGTTGTGGATCAGGTATACTGGTCCTGTGTTGTGACTGTCTACGGTTATGAGACTAGACCGGATCTTCTGTTGCTTGATATGACCGACATTGAGGTCATCCTGGGCATGGACTTGTTGTATCCGTACCATGCAAATCTAGATTTCCATGACAAGATTGTTACCTTGGAGATGCCAGAGTTACCTAGATTGGAGTGGAGCGGTTCATATATCAGTACATCTTGCTGGGTTATCTCTTTATTGAAGGCTCAACATATGGTCGAGAAGGGTTGTTTGGCCTATCTAGCTTATGTTCGGGATACTGCTGCAGAGATCTCACGTGTGAGTCAGTGCCCATGGAGTGGGAGTTCTCCGATGTGTTTCCTGCTGATCTATCAAGCATGCCACCAGATTGTGATATCGATTTCAGTATTGAGTTGGCGCCAGGTACTCAGCATATCTCTATTCCACTGTACTGCATGGCTCTAAATGAGTTGAAGGAACAGCTTGAGGAGTTGCTTACGAAGGGGTTCATCAAGCCGAGTGTGTCGCCTTGGGGTGCACCGGTATTGTTTGCGAAAAAAAAGTATGGGGGTATGTGGATGTGCATTGATTACGCTAGTTGAACAAAGTTACCATTAAGAACAAGTACTTGTTGTTGTGCTTCGATTATTTGTTTGACCAGTTACAGGGTGCCAAGGTGTTCTCTAAGATTGACTTGATGTCTAGGTAACATCAGTTGAAGTTTCGTGCTTCGGATGTTCCGAAGACGGCGTTCCAGACTAGGTATAGGCACTATGAGTTTCTATTGATGTCCTTCGAACTAATGCCCCGCGGCGTTTATCGATTTGTTGAACCGGGTGTTTAGGCCATATCTTGTCTCATTTTTCTTTGCCTTCATTGATGGCATATTGATCAACTCGTGTAGTATGGAGGAGCACGAGCACTATTTGAGAGTTGTGCTTCAAACATTAGGGGAACAGAAGTTATATGATAAGTTCTCCAAGTTCGAGTTCTGGTTAGATTCTGTGGTGTTTTTGGGGCATGTTATATTAGGTGAGGGTATTAAGGTAGATCCCAGGAAGATCGAGGTAGTTCAAAGTTGGCCTTGTCCTACCACAGCGACCGAGATCAAGAGTTTCTTGGGGTTAGCAGGTTATTATCATCGGTTTGTGAAAGGCTTCTCGTCTATTGCAGCACCTTTTACTAGATTGACTAAGAAGGGTGCTCGGTTTAGATGGTTCGATGATTGCGAGGCGAGCTTTCAGAAGATCAAGACCGCATTGACTACAACATCGGTGTTGGTGTTTCCCTCTGGTTCAAGGATGTACACTACGTATTGTAACGCCTCATGCATTGGCTTGGGTTGTGTATTGATGCAGGAGGGGCGAGTTATTGCATATGCTTCACGTCAGCTGAAGCCCCACGTGAAGAATTACCCCGTGCATGATTTGGAGTTGGCTGTGATAGTTCATGCTCTCAAGACCAGGAGGCACTATCTTTATGGGGTGTCCTATGAGGTTTACACCGATCACCGCGGTTTGTAGCATTTGTTTAAGCAGAGGGATCTTAATTTGAAGTAGCGCAGGTGGCTTGAGTTACTGAAGGATTATGATATTACTATCTTTCATCCGGGAAAGGCAAATGTAATTGCGGATGCCTTGAGCAGAAAGGCTGAGAGTATGGATAGCTTGGCTTTCACTTCAGCAGAGGAGAGGCCATTGGTTTTGGACATTCAGTCCTTAGTCAACAGACATGTGATGTTGGATATTTCATAGCCCAGTCCAGTTCTTGCATGTGTTTTGGCTCATTCTTCATTATTTGAGGGGATCAAGGCTCATCAGTACGATGATCTGCACTTGTTGGTTCATAGAGAGACGATGATACAGGGTGGTGCCAAGGAGGTTAGTATTAGTGATGATGGTGTTCTATGACTCCAGGGTTTCTTATGTGCTCCTAAACTTTATGATGGCCTGAGGGAGATGATTATAGGGGAAGCACACAATTCACGATATTCTATTAATTTAGGTGCTATGAAGATGTATCGTGACCTGAGCCAGCATTACCAGTGGTAGCGGATGAAGAATGACATAGTAGAGTATGTGGCGAGATATTTAATCTACCAGCATGTTAAGTATGAGCACCAGAGGACAGGTTGTAAGGCCCTGCAAATACTTCTGCAGTCCATTCTGCTATCACAGAACTGGTCTACGGACCGCGTATCGATCACAGATTGAAGCAGAAAGCCGAGCAACATTTTGGACCATTATGCAGTCCATTATGCGACCGCATAATCATTTTTTGGACCGCATAACCCATTACAGACCCTGCATGAAATTTTCCGGTCGGAAGTTTTGCGGCGTATTATGCACACACAGAACAGGTTTGCGGACCGCAAATTGGTCGCAGAGTGGGGCAAAGTGCCCATTTCCGGAGGGCCATTTCGCGGCCCATTTTGCGGACTACAGAAGCATTATGCAGTCGCATATGTGACTGCAGATCTATGACGGGGAGTGCCAAAGAGTGAGAGGGGAAGTTCCTAAGCTCATCACCCATCAATTATTGCTCAAGGTTGAAGAATTTGCAAGAAGAATTCACTAGATCTTCATCCTAAAGGTAAGGTTTTACTCCATAGCCCTCAAATTCGTTATTTTAACTGAAAATAGGTAATAAGCCAAGTAAATTCTGGAGTGTGGGAGTTATTTATTTTACATGCATGTACGTAAAGGGTATAGGGAAGATTGTTGAGCTCTTTTGGGTAAACTTTTGGTAGTGGGATGAAAGAATCCACCATAGGAGGACCTTGAAACCTTAATACACACCTAGTGATTGATAAAATGCTCAAGTGAGCTAGAACTATGAACTCCTTCCTAATTCGTGTTCAATTTTGCTATATCTCTAAATAGACCGAAGTGGCTAAGATTTTGGGAATATTATAGCAATTCTGAAAAGCTCGAGGCGAGGTATGTTGGCTAAACTTCTCTTTTAGAATTGAATTCCTTCAATGTTCTTGTAAGTCCCGAGTTTTCCATTATGAATTGGCTTTTATGATGAATTTTGGTGTTGAAAGATGTATTTATATGAATATGTTCAAAATATGTTCCGAAATATTCTTATCATGTTATGTTGTTCTTCGGGAGCATGATCAAGGTACGAATATGTATTAAATTGTTGTGACTTCAAGTCAGGGCCAAATAAAAGTGATCATGTTAAATTGTGTAAGAAATCACATGTGCCTAAGACTCTAAGTTGCTCAAATGTTCGCTTAAAGTCTTGAATAGAAATGGTTGTTGTTGACAATCCGTGCTAAGGTTTGAAAGAGGAATAATGAGCTTGAATTATGAAGTACGGCCAATCTGCCAAGAATAATATTGCGTTATGCCCAATCATGCCAATAAAACAAATGACATGTAAAAGAATATGAATTGAGTGGTAAATACTTTTAATAATAAATGCTTTGGGAATATTGTTTAGCCACCAAGTAAGGGTAGGTAGGAAAAACCTAACCCCGAAACTACACATGCCGGTGTAGGAGTGATTGAGGGGTAAATCCCCATATTAATGTGATGAGACTGTTTTCCCTTATATGGGATGAGATTGGTGTGTTGAGGTGTTTTCCCCCTAAATGGGATTAGATTATTGCTAGCAAGATGTGATGTGATGTCGACCCACACGGCATTGTGGTGAGACGGCTTAGCTGATCGGGCTGAGATCAGACGCCATGCCGCGCACATGGTGGTATTGTGAGTGTACGTCTCAGGATGAGACGGCTTAGCCGGTCGGGCAGATATCAGACTTCGTGCTAAAACACGGTGGTGTATCGGTGCTAAAGATCGCCAACTTAAATTACCGAAACCTATTTAAAATTTACTTTTCCCTTAACATGACACCTTGATATTGTTTGAGTCTTTTATTGATTTCATGTTTTATTCTCCATTTACTGGTTCTCATTCTATTGAGAGGGTGTATCACTTCATTTCGGGGTCCTGTATCTTCTATCGTTTGTACATATCGTTTTGAGGTATAGTCGGGTCCTTGTCGCCGGCACTGTCATAGCACTCTTCTATACTTGTTAGAGGCTTTGTAGACATAGTGTGGGTTGTATCTGGTTTTGGGAAGGTTAAACTAAAAATGTTGTAATCGTATCATTTGTTCCACTTTAACTATAATTGTACAATGTATTGTTTTTTAGACTTATTAATGACGTAACTAATACAAATGAACTGGTATTATTCACATGACCTCTTACTATTAAATCAATGAAATGTATTCTTCTATTTATACATGTATGAGGCTGGTAGAAGGTATTGTAAAGGATTGCTTGGCCAGGTTATCTCAGTTGAGCGCCAGTCGTGTTCCCCGAGGTCAGAGCGAGACAAACTTGGTATCAGAGCCTAAGGTTTTAAAGTGTCCTAGGATGTCTCGAACTCATGTCTAGTATAGTCCTTCTTATAGTTGTGTTGTCGACCACATCTATAATTAGGAGGCTACTTGGGCATTTAGGAATAATACCCTTCTTTGATGGTCTAGATCAAGCGATAAAGTTGATTGTAAGATTGTTACTCCTTTAACTCGTGCATTACTCAAATTTTTAGTATATGGCGCCTAGGAAGAAAGCATGAACTGGAAAGGAGCCAATGCCACCCCAGGTGTAGCAGTTGATCCTTTACTTGATGATGCAGGTGCGCACCCAAGGGGTTAGAACATTCCCCCGAATACTACACTGCCGAATTCCACTACACCTGATCAGACTGCACCAGTTCCTGCACCTACTGAGGATGCAACGATCCCTCCAACTGATATTCTAGTTCCACCTCCAGCCCCAGCTTCTGGTCCCCGTGTATCTGATGGGGATCTTAGGGGAGCCATACAGATGTACTCAGATAATGGCTTCCCAGGCCCATAGATCCGATGTTGCAACCACTTCTTCTAGTCAGCCAGGGGATTACACTAGTTCCAGGGTGAACGAATTTCTCCAGTTGGACCCTCCAGTGTTCAGAGGTACTGATCTTGAGGAGGACCCCAAGGATTTTATGACGAGATGCACGATTCCCTCCGAGTTATGCGTGCTACTAAGACGGAGGGAGTAGAGTTGGCCTCCTACCACCTGAAAGGTGTG
Organism: Nicotiana obtusifolia; assembly: GCA_002018475.1. NCBI lineage: Eukaryota > Viridiplantae > Streptophyta > Magnoliopsida > Solanales > Solanaceae > Nicotiana > Nicotiana obtusifolia. The sequence goes on from MCJB01049042.1 coordinate 124,453, forward strand.
GCCTATTCTTGGTTTGAGATGTGGGAAGACTCCCGCGAGGAGGGGAGACCTCCGGCGAGGTGGAGTGAGTTTGCTAATGCTTTCGTTGATCATTTCTTGCCTGCCGAGACTAAGGCAGCATGTGCCGCCGAGTTTGAGAACCTGAAGCAAGGTAGCATGAGTGTGTGGGAGTATCATATGAGATTCGCGCGCCTGTCCAGATATGCTATCTACATGTTGCCTACTATGGAGGCTAGAGTGCGCCGGTTTGTGCAGGGCCTTAGCGCCTTGGTTATTAATGAGGCAGCTACAGTTGCCTTAAATTCTGATATGAACTATGGTAAGATGGTGGCATTTTCTCCAGCCACAGAGACCCACAAGCTGAAGAATAAAATAGAGGGAGAGAGCAGCAACAAGGCCCAGTCAGCGGGCAACTTCAGTGGTACTTTTGGTGGTGGTGGTGGTGGTAGGACAGCTTTCAGGGGAGGGTCATCAGGGCCATCCCATCCTTTTGCTCAGTCTTCAGTTAGTGCACCGCCATCGGGGTCGAGTCAGCAGCAGGGGAACTGTTTTATGCCCAGCCAGGTCAACAGGGGATCCTACCAGCAGGGTCGGTTTGGCGGGAGATTTCAGCAGCAGCGGAGGCCCCAATGCCCTAGGTGCAGGAAGATGGACTTTGGGACCTGCTACATGGACCAGCCCATATGCTAGGGGTGTGGAATAAGGGGTCACATTCAAAGGGATTGTCGTATATCTCACTAGAGCATGGGCAAGGTTACAGCACAATCAGCCAGTTCTACAGCTACTCCATCTGTAGCACCTCCTATAGCTCGAGGCACCCCAACAACCGCAGGGCATGGTGCAGCTAGGGGTGGCGCACAGAGTTCGGGAGGACCAAGCCGTTTCTATGCTATGAGGGGTCGCCAGAGTTCATAGGCTTCTCCAGATGTTGTCAAAGGTATATGGACTGTCTAATCTCATGATGTGTATGCTCTTATTGATTCCGGTTCCACTTTTTCCTATGTCACTCCTAATGTTGCCATGGAGTTTGGGATAGAACCGCAACACCTCCATGAGCCATTCTCTGTATCTACTCCGGTTAGTGAGTCTATTATGGCCGCGCGGGTTTATAGAGATTGTGTTGTCACGGTGCGTGGTCGAGAGACCATGGCCGATCTCGTTGAATTGGGGATGGTCTATTTTGATTTAATAATAGGGATGTATTTGCTATATTCATGTTTCGCTAAGCTTAACTGTCGAACCAGAACCGTTAGGTTTGAACTTCCAACTGAGTCAGTGATTGAATTGAAGGGGGATAATGTGGTACCACAAGGTAGGTTTATTTCTTACCTTAAGGCCACAAAGATGATTAACAAGGGGTGTATCTACCATTCGGTACGGGTTACGGACACCGATGCTGAGGCACCTACACTTGAATGTATTCCTGTTGTGAATGAATTTCTGGAGGTCTTTTCCGATGAGCTCCCCGAGATCCCGCCAGACAGGGAGATTAATTTTGGGATTGACATGATGCCAGGCATGCAGCCTATATCTATTCCACCCTACAGAGTGGCACCAGCAGAATTTAAGGAGCTAAAGGAACAATTGAAAGATTTGTTAGAGAATGGTTTCATCCGGTCGAGTGTGTCGCCTTGGGGTGCACCAGTTCTATTTGTAAGAAAGAAGGATGGGTCACTACGAATGTGTATTAACTATCGACAGCTCAACAAGGTTACAATCAAAAATAAGTGCCCACTTCCAAGGATAGATGACTTGTTTTATCAATTGCGGAGTGCTAAATACTTTACCAAGATCGATTCATGTTCTAGGTATTACCAATTGAAGATCAGGGAGCAGGATATTCCAAAAACAGCTTTCAAGACCCGATAAGGTGACTTTTGATTTCTGGTAATGCTTTTGGGCTAACAAATACCCTCGCAGCTTTCATGGATCTTATGAATCGGGTCTTCAAACCTTTCCTCGACTCCTGCGTGATAGCGTTTATTGATGATATTCTTATTTATTCGTGGAGTCGGGAGGACCATACGATTATCTCAGGGCAGTTTTCTAGGTCCTGTGCCAGCACCAGTTATATACAAAGTTTTCTAAATGTGAATTTTGGGTTGAATATGTTACGTTCTTGGGTCATGTTGTCTCTAGAGAAGGAATTGAGGCTGACCCGCAGAAAATTTCAGCCGTGAAGAATTAGCCTAGACCTACTACTCCAACAGAGATTCATAGTTTCTTGGGCTTACCGAGATATTACAGGAATTTGGTGGAGGGGTTCTCTACTCTTGCCTCTCCATTGACTAAATTATCGCAGAAGGTGTTTAAATTCCAATGGTTAGATGTTTGTAAAAGGAGCTTCCAAGAGTTGAAATCAAGATTAACTACGGCACCGGTGTTGACTCTACTAGAGGGTACGAATAGGTTGTGGTATATTACAATGCTTCAAGGATCAGAGTTGGGTGTGTATTAATGCAACATGGTAAGGTGATAGCGTGCTTTTAGGCAACTCAAGAATCATGAAAAGAATTATCCAACACATGACTTAGAGCTTGCAGTGCTGGTCTTTGCATTCAAGATTTGGCGTCATTATTTGTATGGGGTCCATGTGGGTATATTCAGGGACCTTAATAGCCTTCAATATATTTTCAAACAGAAGGAATTGAATTTGAGGCAAAGAAGATGGCTTAAGTTACTCAAGGATTACGACATCGATATTTTGTATCATCCGGGGAAGGCTAATGTTGTGGAGGATGCTCTTAGCCAGAAATATATCGGTAGTTTGGCTCACTTGGAGGCATGTCAATGGCCGTTGGCCAAGGAGATTCATTGGTTGGCTAGTTTGGGAGTTTGTCTTGCGGAATCTAGTAAAGGAGGAGTGATTGTGCAAAATAAGGTTAAATCATCGCTTGTGGTAGAAGTCTACGAGAAGCAATTCAACGATCCGTTGTTAGTATAATTGAAGGAGGGGATTCATAAACATAAGACCATGGCCTTTTCTCTTGGCATGGATGATGGTACCATGAGATACCAAGGGCGTCTATGTGTTCCAAATATGGATGGTTTCCGGGAAAGAATCATGACCGAGGCTCACACTTTTAGGTATTCCGTGCACCCGAGCTCTGGAAAGATGTATCATGATCATAGAGAAGTCTACTAGTGGAATGATATAGAGAAATGTAGTGGACGTTGTGCAAGATGTCCAAATTGTAAGCAAGTGAAGGCTGAACATCAAAGGCCCGGTGGGTTGGCACAGAACATAGAGATTTTGATGTGGAGGTGAGAGATGATCAATATGGACTTTGTGGTAGGGCTACCTCGCACTCCTCGAAAATTCGACTCGATTTGGGTGATTGTGGACCGACTCACGAAATCAGCACATTTCTTACCTGTTAAGGCTACCAACAAATTAGAACAGTATGCTCAGTTGTACATCAAGGAAATAGTCAGGTTGCATGGCACTCCTGTTTCTATTATCTTAGATCGAGGGGCACAGTTTATGGCTAATGTTTGGAATAAATTTAGCAAAGTTTGGGTACCCAGGTGAATCTTAGTACGGCCTTTCACCCGCACATTGACGGGCAGGCAGAGCGGACTATTCAGACGCTTGAGGATATGTTGTGCACTTGTGTTGTTGACGTCAAAGGTAGCTGGGATGATCATTTGCCGCTCATAGAGATTGACTACAATAACAATTATCATGCCAGCATCAGAGGGCACTGTTCGAGGCTTTATATGGTAGGAGATGTTCGTCGGAGGGATTTGGAGTTCAAAGAAGATGATTGGGTATTCTTGAAGGTTTCCCCTATAAAGGGTATAATGCGGTTCGGCAAGAAAGGGAAATTGAGTCCGACGTGTCGGGCCGTACAAGATTATTCTAAGGATCGGTCAGGTGGCTTAGTGGCTAGAACTACCTCCAGAAATGTCTTTAGAGCATTCAGTGTTCCACGTGTCCATGTTGAAGAAGGTGGTTGGAGATCCGTCGCTTGTTGTTCTGGTTGAGACTATTAAGGTTAATGAAGAATTGACTTATGAAGAAATTCCAGTTGCCATCCTTGATAGGCAAGTCCGAAAGCTGAGGAACAAAGAGATTGCCTCCGTGAAAGTACTATGGCAGAACCAACAGGTTGAAGAGGCCACCTGGGAGGCCGAGGAAGAAATGAAGAAAAAGTACCCTAATTTGTTTTAATAGCCATGTATCTATAAAGTTGTGTTCTATGAAAATGCTAAGAGTTGCCTTCTATGAATTATGTATCATTTGTACATTTGATGTTAAAGTATTCCTTTTTGGTAGTATACTTCTCTTGAGGCCACGGTTGGCATTGTTCTAATATTATGTTGCGTCGTTGTTTCATGTAAATGTTGTTAGGACTAGATATAGGATTCTCTGGCAGGTGTACAGGCCCAATTACATTGGAGACTCTGGCGAAACTTTTGGAAATTTAGGGAGTTAGTCAAAAAATTGGAACTGTTGGTGTGTGTTGTAGCAACTGAGTCACATCGGGCGCTAATGGTAAATTTTTACCCGCATTCTAGGACAAATGATCCTAAGTGGGGGAGGATGTAAGGCCCCGTAAATATTTTACCTAAAACCCAGGGTTTTGTGGTGCCGAATTAGACTTATGTGTTGACAATCGTAGAGACTCTTCAGAAAAGTGCGTTGGGGAGTCGAAGAAAATATTTCAGAAGTATAGGGTATTTCTGCGGTGTCAAAACTGGTCTGCAAACCGCATATCGACCGCAGATTGAAGTAGAATGCTGTGCAACATTTCGGACCATTATGCGGTCCATTATGCAGCCATATAATTGTTTTGCGGGCTGCATAACCCATCGCAGACCCAGCATGAAATTTTCCGGATGGAGGTTCAGCGGCTCATTATCCGACCGCAGAACAGGTCTGCGGATCGCAGACTATTCGCAGAGTGGAGCAGAATTGCCCAGTTCCGGAGGCCCATTTCGCGGCCCATTTTGCGGACCGCAAAGAATTATATGCGACCGCGGATCTGTGACGGGGCTTCAATTTTCTAATTTGTTTACCCGATTCTATTTCGATATATTAGAGTAATTGTCCACTTCTGAAGCAAAAACATATATTCTAGAGTAAAGGAGTGCCAAAGAGTGAGAGGGGAAGTTCCCAAGCTCATCACCTATCAATTATTGCTCAAGGTTGAAGAATTTGCAAGAAGAATTCACTAGGTCTTAATCCTAGAGGTAAGGTTTTACTCCATAGCCCTGAAATTCATGATTTTAACTGAAAATAGGTAATAAGCCAAGTAAATTATGGGGTGTGGGAGTTGTTTATTTTACATGCATGTACCATCAAGGGTAGAGGGAAGACTGTGAGCTCTTTTGGGTAAACTTTGGGTAGTGGGATGAAAGAATCCACCATAGGAGGACCTTGAATCCTTAATACACACCTAGTGTTTGATAAAATGCTCAAGTGAGCTGGAACTATGAACTCCTTCCTAATTTGTGTTCAATTTTGCTATATCTCTAAATGGATCGAAGTGGCTAAGAAATCTGGAACATTGCAGTAATTTAATTAGCTCGAGGCGAGGTATGTTGGCTAAACTTCTCTTTTAGAGTTGAATTACCTCAATGTTCTTGTAAGTTCCAAGTTGTCCATTATGAATTGACTTTTATGAATAAATTTGGTGTCGAAAGGTGTCTTTATATGAATATGCTAAAAATGTGTTCCAGAATATTCTTATCATGTTATGTTGTTGTTTGGGAGCATGTTCAAGGTACGAGTATGTATTAAAATATTATGACTTCAAGTCAAGCCCAAATGAAAGTGATCATGTCAAATTGTGTAACAAATCACATATGCCTTAGACCTTAAATTTCTCAAATGTGTGCTTAAAGTCTTGAATAGAAATGATTGTTGTTGACAATCTGTGATAATGTTTGAAAGTGGAATAGTAAGCTTGAATTATGAAGTACGGCCAATGTGCCAAGAATGATATTGCGTTATGGCCAATGATGCTAATAATACGAATGACATGTAAAAGAATATGAATTGAGTAGTAAATACTTTTAATAGTAATGCTTTGGGAGTATCGTTTAACCACCGAGGAAGGGTAGGTCGGAACAACCTAACTCCGAAACTACATGTGCCGATGTAGGAGTGATTGAGAGGTAAATCCCCGTATTAATGTGATGAGATTGTTTCCCCTTATATGATATGATATTGGCGCATTGAGGTGTTTTCCCCTTAAATGGGATGAGATTATTGCTAGCGAGATGTAATATAATGTCGACCCACACGGCATTGTGGTGAGACGGCTTAGCCGATCGGGCTAAGATCGGATGCCATGTCGCGCACACGGTGGTATTGTGAGTGTACATCTCGGGGTGGACCACTTAGCCGGTCGGGCTTAGATTGGACTCCGTGCTAAAACACAGTGGTGTATCGGTTATAAATATCTCCCAATTTAAATTACCAAAACCTATTTGAAATTTACCTTTCCCCTAACTTGACACCTTGATATTGTTTGAGTCTTTTATTGATTTCATGTTTTATTCTCCGCTTTTAATGTTGCTCATTCTATTGAGAGGGTGTTTAGTTTTACATACTAGTACTATTCCATATGTACTAATGTCCCTTTTGTCAGGGGTGCTAAATCTTTAATGGATGCAAGTGGTTCCATAGCAGGTGGTATTGCTCAGTGATAGCAGCACACCCTCTCCTAAGCTGATTTGGTGAGCCCCACTTCATTTTGGGGTCCTGTATCTTCTTCATTGATACATAGCATTTTGAGGTATAGCCGGGGCCTTGTTGCCGGCACTGTCATAGCATTCTTTTGTACCTGTTAGAGACTCTGTAGACATAGTGTGGGTTGTATCTGTTTTTGGAAAGGTTAAACTAAAAATGTTGTAATCGTATAATTTGTTCCACTTTAACTATAATTGTACAATGTACTGTTTTTGATACTTATTGATGATGTAACTAATACAAATGAACTAGTGTTATTCACATGACCTCTTACTGTAAAATTAATGGAATGTATTCTTCTCTTTATTCATGGGTGAGTTAGGTAGAAGGTATTGTAAAGGCTTGCTTGGTCGGGATATCTCGGTTGAGCATCGGTAGCGCTCCTCGAGGTCAGGGCATGACACAGGTGGCCTACTTCAGCAGATGGTTATTCCGAAGTGGAAGTGGGAGTGCATTATTATGGACTTCGTAGTTCGGTTTCCGCGGATGTTGAGGAAATTTGAGGTCATTTGGGTCAATTTCGACAGGCTGACAAAGTCGCGCACTTCATTCCGGTTCTGACTACGTACTATTCAGAGAGGTTGGCCCAAATTTATATTAAGGAAATTGTCCGGTTTCATGATGTGCCTATATGCATCATTTCAGATAGGGACCCTTGGATCACTTTGCATTTTTGGAGAGCAGTACAGAGTGAGTTGCGAACCCGGGTAGAGCTCAGCTTAGCCTTTCATCCGCAGACCGACAGGCAGTCGGAGCTGACAGTTTAGATTTTGGAGGACACCTCAGAGCATGTGTGATTGACTTCTGAGGGCATTAGGATCGATTATTACCTTTGGTTGAGTTTTCTTATAATATCAGTTATTAGTCTACCATCGAGATGGCTCCATTTCAGGCTTTATATGGTCAGTGATATCGTTCCCCCATCAGTTGGTTTGAGCCCAACGAGGCTAGGTTATATGGTACTGATTAGTAAATGATACCTTGGATAAGGTACAGTTTATTAAGGAGCGGCTTCGCACAGCATAGTCCAGATAGAAGAGTTACGCGGATCAGAAAGCACGTGATTTATCATTTATGGTGGGCGAGAAAGTTCTTGAAAGTCTTGCCGATAAAGGGTAGCATGAGGTTCGAAAAGAAGCGTAAGCTGACTCCGAGGTTTTTTTGCCCATTTGAGGTGTTGATGCGAGTTGCGAAGGTTGCTTACGAGCTTGCTTTTCCTCCTAGTCTATCGGGAGTTCATCCGATTTTCCATGTGTCTATGCTCCGCAAGTACCATGCCATTGCATGTGTTAGATTACAGCATAGTTCAGCTATAGAAGAGCTTGGTTTATGAGGAGAAGCCAGTTGCCATTATTGACCGGCAGGTTTGCCAGTTGAGTCTAAGAAGATTCTTGCGGTAATGATCCAGTAGAGGGGTCAACCAGTTGAGGAGGCAACTTGGGAGACCGAGGAGGACATGCGGAGCAGATATCCACGCTTATTCAGCACCCCAGGTATGATTCTAGTCCCCTTCGAGGACGAACGTTTGTTTAAGAGGTGCAGAATGTAACGACCCGGCTGGTCGTTTTTCTTTCTATATCGTTGTTCCCCTAATTAAGACTCCCCTTGTCTTCTCTTACTATTTTATGACTTGGGGGGATGGTTGGTTTGGTTTTGGAAGGGTTCGGGTTGAATTCGGAACACTTAGTTCTTTAATAGTGGTATAAGATGGCCAAGTTTGACTTGAGTCAACATTTTGAGTAAACAAACTCGGAACCAAGATTTGATAGTTCCAATAGGTTAGTATGATGATTTTGGACTTGGGCGTGTGTTCGAAACGAGTTTCGGGTGATCCGGGAGCATTTCGACGCTTAATGTTGAAAGTTGCCGCCCTGAAGGTTTTAGAGTTTCTTAAATTTGGTTTGGAGTAGACTTTAGTGTTATCAATGTCCGTTTGGGATTTCAAGCCTGGTAATAGGTCTGTATGGCTTGTACACAAAATTTGGCGTCATTCCGAGTTGTCTAAGTACAATTCCACTAGTTCGGAGCTAGTTGAAGAAGTTTGAAGTTTATAAGTTGATTAAGTTAGTTTTGGGGTGTGATTCTTAGTTTTGATGTTCTTTTATGTGTTCCGAGGGTTTGTGCAGGTCCGTATTATGTTTATGGACTTGTTGGTGTAGTTGGACGGGGTCTCGGGTAGATTGAGTGAGTTTTGGACCACCCGGAGCTAAGTTCAAATTTCTAAAATTTCTTGTTCTTGTTTTCTTCTTCGCGAACACGGAGAAGGCCTCGCCTTTGCGATGAAGGAAATGGGGCTGGGGAATTTTGTTCTACGCATTCGTGATTGCAGGGTCGCGATCGTGAAGCTTTGAAACATTGGCCTCCGCATTCGCGATCCCCTGGTGTGTTCGCGTAGAAGGCCTGGGCCTGGGGCTAGGCAAGTCGAATGCCCTTCGTGTTAGAAAAGGGCGGGTCGCATTCGTGTAGTTGGGCGGGGTCTGGTCTTCGCGTGAGCCGTGGGCCTTCTCGCTATCGCGGAGAAGCTTTTCAGGGGCCTTGGCTGTTTTTCCTTCGCGATTGCGAGGGCATTTTTGCTATCGCAAAGAAGGAAGGCCTGGATAGTGTCTTGTATTAAAAATGAGACTTAGGCTCATTTTGTTCATTTCTCTCAACTATTGGCCAATCTTAAAGCTCTTTTGAGAGGTTTTTTCTCCTATCACCTTGAGATAAGTAATTTTTACATAATGTGAGTTTAATACATAGATTATGGATAGATTTTAACATGTAAATTGTGGAAATTTTAGATTTTTTTTGAAAAACATAGGTTTTAGTAAAAATGGGATTAGGCCATGAAAATGATTATGAAATTGAGTAGAAATTATATAATTGTGTTCGTGAGGTTACGGGTAATATTTATCTACAAAATTTCTCGGAATCTGCGCAGTGAGCCAGGGGGTGACTTTTAGGAGTTTTCCAAATTGGATTGGGTAATTACTTTAATAGTTAAATTATGAACTTTTGAGCATATGTTGGTTGGTTTGTACGACCTTTGGCTAGTTTTTGATTGCTCGGCACCGATTTGAGGCAATTAGTGTGATTTGTGGACAGGGAAGAGGACTTTGAACGAGGTAAGTCTCTTGCCTAACCTTGTAAGAGGAAATTCTCCTAGTAGGTATTTTAAATTTTTATTTACTAATAATTGTTGGTGCTGCATACGCATGATGTGACGAGAGCCCGTACGTAGCTAAAATCATGCTTATGTCTGGGAAGACATAGGACTTTACCATGCAATACTTGTATTATTTGAACCCAACCTGTTAGTTTAATTACTCGAATTTATAACTGAAATTGGATAAGGAATTTTATGAGATCGAGCTTCATTACCTTGAGTTTTTGGCGGAATACTTGATTGTTAGTGGAAATTATGTCTTCTTTGAGTATTATTCCTGTGTCGTAGTCGTTGACCGGAGTTTGTAGAGTTTCTTTGTTTTTGTGGATCGGGCCAAACGTCCTCGCAGTATATTTAGATGCATCTATGGTTCGCGTCGGTCGACCCTCGATAGTGTACGCACTATTCTGGATCGGGCTGTACGACCACGGCATAAATCGTGCGTGATATTGCTTGGAGTCTGATTATACTTGATATTTCTTTCTTGACTTGAGACTTCACAATTACTTGGTGACTCTTACGTGTTAAAATTGGCATGTGATAATTGGAGGTTTAAAATTGATATAATGTTAAAGAATCAATATTTATTATTTCTTATTCCATTGTTATTGTTGTATATCATGCCTTTTTATAATTACTGCACTTTATTTACTGACCTCTAGTAAGTGTCGATTCGACCCCTCGTCACTATTTTCTTGAGGTTAGAGTAGATACTTACTAGGGACACGTTATTTACATACTCACGCTACACTTCTGCACTAATTGTGCAGGATCTGAGGCAGGTACATCTGGTGACCAGTCAGGCGCACATCCCTGTTACCCGGAGTCCTAGTAATGAGCTGCTTCATGTGCTCCGTTCTGCAGCACCCGGAGTTTCTTCCTCGTTGTATTTAGTTTTTTGTCTATCTTACTTCAGACTGTAGTTGTAAGAAGTTCTGTATATTATACTAGATTGCTCGTACACTTGGGACACTGGATTTTGGGAATTGCTAGTAGATATTCATGGTTTTTGTCTATTAATGTCGTTATTTCACACTTATGTTTTATTTTATGATTTACATCAGCATTATTACTTATTCTTGGTTTCCTTATTAAATAAAATTTATGAATTTAAATGTAAGAAATGAACAATTAAATGGATAGTTCACCGTTGGCTTGCCTAACGACGACATTGGGTGCCATCACGGCCTATAGTGGGAATTGGGTTATGACAATAGTATTGAAGGTAAACGATATGCATTTGTTATTGTTGATGAATACTCACGTTTTACATGTGGTAGTATTTCTATCTCATAAAGATGAAGTTTTAAAAAAATTTAAGATTTTCTGTAAAAGAATTGAGAGAGAAAAGGGGTATCTTATTTGAACCATACAAAACGACCATGGAGGTGAATTTGAAAGCAGATCTTTTGAAGAATTCTGCAACGATCAAGGATATACTCACAATTTCGAAGTCCCAAAATCACCTCAACAAAATGGAGTGGTTGAACGTAAAAATTGAACTTTACAAGATAATGCCAGAATAATGATATTAGAACACTCTCTGCCAAATCAATTTTGGGCAGAAGCAGTCAGCACAACATGCCATATTCTCAATAAATGTCTCATATGGCCTATCCTAAAGAAGACTCCATACGAACTGTGTAAAGGTAAAAGGCCAAGCATAGGCTACTTTCATCCCTTCGGAAGAAAATGCTTCATTCACAACAATAGTAAGGACAACCTGATAAGTTCGGCCCAAGAAGCAATGAAGGTATATTTCTTGGTTATTCAATTTAACAGTAGGTCACTTAAATTTTATAACAAACATACGTTATGTGTAGAGGAACCAGTTCGTGTTATCTTTGATGATAATAACTCTATGACTGAGAAAGGAATTATTGCAGGTGATGAAGATATAAATCAGGACGTATCGAAGGCAAATGAATCTCAAGAACAAAAGAAATCCACTAACAACAAAAATGAACTTACTGAGTCGACTAATAAATCTGTCAGCAGCCCTGTTGAACCTCAAAAGGAGTCGACTACTCAGCTAGTTGAAACAAGACCAAATGAATGGAGAAGTGAACCTTAATATCCACAAAAATTCATCATTGGAAATCCAAACGATGGAATGAAAACCAGAGGAAATTTCATGAAAATGACAATATCGCACTTATTTATCAAATTGAACCAAAGAAGGTTGACGAAGCCTTAAAAGACTCCAGCTGGGTACAAGCCATGCAAGATGAACTTGATCAATTTGATAAAAATCAAGTATCGAAATTACTACCAATGCCCGGAAATGCTACAATCGTTGGAACAAAATAGGTATTCAGAAACAAGTTGAATGAGGATGGGAAGGTAGTTAGAAACAAAGCCAGATTAGTTGCTCAAGACTATTCATAGTAGGAAGGAGTCGACTATGATGAAATATTCGCTCCGGTAGCACGATTATAATCAATTCGTATATTACTTGCATATGCATCTTTTAAAATTTTCCAAATAGATGTTAAGAGTGCTTTCTTAAATAATTTTATTGATGAGGAGGTATATGTAAAACAACCTCCTGGATTTGAGAACTCACAATTTTCTTCTCATGTATATAAGTTGACCAATGCTCTCCATGAACTCACGCAAGCCCCTCGGGCCTAGTATGAGAGGCGGAGTTTGTTTATAACTGGTCATAGATTTACCAGAGGTAAAGTAGATACTACATTATTTATCAAAAGATCCACTGAAGGTAATCTCATTATTCAAATTTGCGTCGATGACATTATTTTTGGTAGTAGTAACTCTTACTAACTCTCTTTTGTGCACGGACTTCTCAAATCTCATGAATAGTGAGTTCGAAAATGAGTACGATAGAACTCATATTTTTCCTACTTCAAATTCAGCAATCAGAGAAAGGCACATTTATTTGCCAGACCAAGTACACTAAGAAGTTGATTCGGCATGAGCAATGCTAAAGCAATTGGAACGCCCATGAGTCCATCAACCAACCTTGATAAAGGTGAAAAAGAAATATCAGTGGATGAAACTAAGTACTGTGGAATGATTGGATCTCTACTACACTTAACTACTAGTCGATCGGATATCATGTTCAGTGTGTAAATGTGCCATGTTTCAATCAGCTCCTAAGGAGTTACACTTAACCATAGTAAAGCGAATAATTCGCTATCTTATTGGAATTACCTCTCATTGACTATGGTATCCATGTTCTAAATATTTTAAACTTGAAGATTTTCATATGCTGATGTTACAGGTGACAAAGAAGACAGGAAAAACACTAACGGAACGTGTCACTTGCTAGGAAGGCATTAATCTCCCGGAAAAGCAAAAAACAAGGATCAGTGGCCTTGTCCACAACCGAAGCTGAATTATGTTGCCATTGGACAATGTTGTCCTCAACTACTCTAGATGTCGCATCAATTGGGTGACTATGAATTACTCTTTAAACCAATTCAAATATTTTGTGACAACTCTAGTGCTATATGTCTCTCAAAAAATCTTGTGCATCATTCTAGAGCTAAGCATATAGATATCAAGCACAATTTTATTAGAGATCATGTTCTTAAAGGAAATATTGAATTATTGTTTGTGAGCACTATTGATGAATTAGCAGATATTTTCACAAAGCCCTCTTGAAGACAAATTTTGTATTTTCTGGGATACTCTTGGCATTATTTCTATTAATTCCAAAAATTAGGACCTATGTGACATTATTCATTTTTACAACCATATTATCTGCATGTTTCCTTATGTGTGTGAGTACCATTAATTATGTGCCTCCTATTTTTCCTTTTTTACACCTTTTCACAACTTTATAGAAGGAATTCAATCATGACGTCGTATCTCTGACGCCTTTTCCTTTCTGTACTCAACCGTCAATCGTACCTCTTTTTAGTCTCTTTCCACTATCCTATTTCTCTCACATTGTTTCTACCACAAAACCCTTCTCTTCATCTCAACAATGGCGAAAAATCCCAAAAATCCTTCTACCTCAACCCATAAAAGTGCTCGTTCTAGAAAATACCCTTGTCACAGCCTCTAGAACCAGTCAATCTAGGATTAGACCACCCTGAAGACTTTGCCTCCTCTCAAGCAGAACTCTCTAATGATGCATGTAGCCTTAATGAAGAAGCCCTACGGAAGCGTCCTGGAAGACAACTTTGAGTCGCTCACTCCCAAAAAGCCTAAAGCAGATCTCTCAAGTTCTCTGAAATCTGACATCAACATTTGGGACACCCCGAATAGAGACGCCTTCATCTCCTTTAAAGAAAAACCTGTAGTCCATGGCAGAGTCGTTGATTTGAACGACATGGAAAGCGCCAATTGAAAAGATATGGAACTCTTCAACTTTCAGTGGTAGAAAAACTTTCTTTCTTTGCCTCCTCCAAAGGTATATGAATCTCATGTTTTATGCAAATCTCCGCTCTCCAAAACCTGACAAATTAGAGTATCTAGTTCTTTGGTAAGTGCGCTATTCTAGATGTGTCTTGTTTGATTCTATCTTTCAGTGCAAGTGTTCTGGATTTTCTATGTTGTTTAAAAATACAAGGCTCGAAGACTTTGAAATTTCTTTTGATCAAGCGAAAAGATGCATTGTTGAGTCACCTACTGATCCCCTTCCCATTAAATTAGGACCTAGTGATGTTAGTTTTGAAACTCGTATTCTAGCACACATTGTGGAAACCACTCTTCTTCCGCGTACAGGATCTTTCTCTACCTTCTCCCAAGGATACATTCCTTGTTTACTGCCTCCTGACAAAGCACAAAGCCAAATTGTCCTCCTGGGTCATCAATTTCATGATTGAGAGTGTCGATGATCCCACAAGTCTTTCCTATGGAATTGTCATTACCCATCTTCTCGAAGCCCAAAACATCTCTATTTCTAACTATCCCTATGTCACTGTCTCTAAGTCTTACGGTAAGGCACCATAAGATTTCGTAAAGAAATTTAAGGTTTCGTGGTGCTGAGGTAGGCTTACGTGTTTGAGGATTGTAGAAATTCTTCGCGGTTTGGGTTGAACAATGCACTGAGCAGTAAAGAAAAAATTTTGGCAGAAAACGATATTTCTGTGGCCCACTATGCGATTGCAGAATCACTCTGCGAGCCGCAGAATGGCCACAGAGTGAAGCAGTAGCTGGGCAAGTTTGAAGAAAGTATGCGGCGCATTATGCAACCGCAGAACATGTCTGCGGTGTATTATGTGACCGCACAACAGGTCTGCGGGCCGCAGAACCGTCGCAGACCCAACCCATACGTTTTAGTTCGGGGCACCAATTTTTGCGGTCGATTCGCGGACCGCATATCCATTATGCGGTCACTATGCGACCGCAGATTATGGTTCGAAGCTTCATTTTTCTGATTTTTATACCCGAACCCAGTTTGATAAATAGCCTTTGGGTCTTATTTTGGGGCATCTATCTGATGATTTTTGAGAGAGAGGTAAGAGCATTTTAGAGAGAGAAAGAGGAAAACTAACATTCTAATCATCTATTCTTGTCCCAATCTTCAAGAATCAAGGAACCCAACCATAAGATCTTCATCTAAGAGGTAAAATTCAAACTCTAGTTTTCAATTTCGAGTTTGAGTATGAGATGGGTAATTTGGTAGTATGATTTTCGGGTATGGGAATTGTTATTTATCACATGCATGAGCTAGTAGGTGGTAGTATGTCATTAGTGTCCTATGATCAACTATGATTAGTACAAGAAGTGGTAGTATGAAAATGAGCTGTGGCCATTTCCAAAACGAGAATCATGAACTCAGCTAGTGACCCAAGATGATAAAGAGGTATATAATGAGGTGTAAAAAAGACGTCCTATGCTTAATGATGAGAACCATAAGAAACGAAATTGGTTCTATGCACCATTGAAATCTACTTAATGATTGGTCATGCATGTGTTAATGTAATGACCTATGTTTCTCCAAGGTGAGCATGAACATGAATTGTCCCAATGATCCGGGAACTTACGACCTTAAAAGTAGCGTTAGTCTTGTCGCTTGAGTTTATACATAGTTATGTACATAATGATGTGTTATAAACCCTATGGACAGTCTATGAAATGCATAGGTATAATGTTTTATGAACCCTATGGATGGTCTATGAAACGCATAGGTGTATTGTTTTAGGCCTATGGACGGTCTATGAAACGCATAGGTGCATTATGTATGGAATCCTATAGACGGTCTATGAAACGCATAGGCATATTGTGTGTGGACTCCTATGGACAGTCTATGGAACGCATAGGTATATTGTGTATGAAATCCTATGGATGGTCTATGAAACGCATAGGTGCATCGTGTATGAAATGTATAGGTGTACGGTACGAATAAATGTTATGGATCGTCTATGAGACGCATAGGTATATAATATGACATGTGAACACTAAGAATGGTCTATGAAATGTATAGTCACAAAATAAGAGAGGGATATGGACGGTCTAGTGAGACGCATTATTAATGCAGACAATAGGTGCCACTTTCATTGTCATTGTTTGTACATGTTGTTCCAATTACATTATATTATGTATTCAACGTATAGTTCATATGGCTCAGTTGATCGTAAAAGAGGTTTTAACTAATGTAAGTATAATAAGACTTGAAATTTGAATCTATGGATGTTTCGTAGTTCCTTGATATCCATTAATTATCTCTTATTTGAGTTACCGTATTTTCATATGTTGTTCTGTCTGCTTTACATACGAGTACTATTCTACATGTACTCACGTCCCTTTTGCCGGGGCGCTGCATCTTTTAATTGTTGCAGGCGGTTCTATAGTAGGCAGCATCGATCAATGACAGCAGTATATCCTCCTTTCAGCTACTTGGTGAGCCCCATCTCATATCGGGGTCATGTACCTTTTTTTCCTCTTGTATTGTGTTTTGAGGTATAGCCGGGGCCTTGTTGCCGGCATTATCCTATTACTCTTTTGTACCTGTTAGAGGCTCTGTAAATATGGTGTGGGTTGTATGTTGGTATTGGGAAGGTCAAACTAATGATATTGTAATTGTATCACGTGTTCCATTTTTAAATTATGAATGTGTAATGTAACATTTTGGGGACTTATGAATGAAGTAGTTAATAGTAATGGATTTATGTTGTATACACGATCTCCTTAATGTCTGATTAATGAAAAGCTATCTTCTCGTTATTCATGGGTAAGTTTGGGTAGAAGGCATCTGGTAGGCTTGTTCGGCCGAGTTTAGTAGGTTGAGCACCGATTGCGCTCTCGAGTTCGAGGCATGACACCTACAACCCCAGAGCTTTTGCTAGCAAGGGATACATTGCTATGAAAGGCACTTGGATAAAGAACCAAGAAGGTGAAGCCAAGACTGTTCCAACTGACTCAAAAGCCAAGGCCCCTGTTTCTCCTCCCAATGTGTGTGACCCTGATCTCATGGAAAAACTAATTGCTATCAATGAAAAATTGGCCGTCATAAAGGACTTATTGATCTCCACTCAAACCACAATCGCAGATATTCATGGTGTATCAAAGGATCAAGTTCTGACGTATCTAAGATAAGAGTTCAGATCCTCAGGACAGCAGACGACACGGTAAAATCCTTCAAGGAAGTGCATGACATGATCGACGGGATATCAGCCACAGTCAACGCTAGCTTTGATCGTATCAAGGAGTCCATCTGTAACACCCTTACTTATTTTCTGCGCCGCTGATGAATGGTTGTTTAAGACAATTTTTGTTTTCTTTTGGACTGAATATTCAGTCATGCTGCTAAGACAATCACTTGCTTTTTCTTGCCTAACTAGTTAGTTATAACTTGCTTAGACATGTTATTTGTCCATATAATATTTTTTTGTTGATGCCAAAGGGGAGAATATTAGGTAAAGTTTACAGGAACATAATTTTTTTGGCTGTCAAATTGAGGAGGAGTCGACTACAACGGATGAAGAATTGACAGACATATAGGGAAGTACACTGATGCTCAGCTGAGGAGAAATCACCTACATTAGATGAAGAGTTGACTGACTTACTTGGAAGTAAACTGATTTTATTTTGTTTCTTTATTTTTTCATCATCAAAAAGGTGGTGATTGTTAGACTCACGTTTTAATGATGAAAAATAACATATGCTTGATTGTAGGGACACTCTAGGAGCAAAGGAAATGAAGGAGCAAAGGAAAGGAAGATTGTCAAATACACGCAAAGGAATACAAGAAAGGAAGGAGTAATGAAAAATGAGAGAAATATCTTACTAGATTTGACAGCCCATTTGAAGGAAGATATTAAAGGAATGACCAAAATCAGAGGAAATCGAGATTGCTAAAAATCTACTCGATATATCTATCAACGCACTGAAGATTCACCTATCAAATGAAGGTGGTTAACTCCCGAAATCAAGGGATCTACTTTAGGCTGTTCGAATGGAGAAAGGATCTGCTCAACAATGGAAAGCTCTATCAAGACCACAAGGCAAGGCAAAATTAACGAAAGCATCACACTCATTCTTGGAAAGAATCATTCTACGATCCATTCCAAGGATCAATTCTTTTGGGTCTGTAATCTCTTCAGATATGCCACACTCAAGAATCAAAGTAGACCCCTCAAAGTATATATACAGTGAGACAACCTAGAGAAGATCGTGCTCTTTGTTCTACTCTAAACAGGCATTGTAATTTTACTGTGATTTACTATGTAATCAATAGGAGAAGAAAGAGAGAAATATTGGTGTGGCATTGTATGAAATTACAGCGAGTGTACTTAGAACCAAATCAACAACTGGTGTTTGTGATAATATCAACATACTAGTACTAAGTTTACAAGGAGCTTTGAAGAGAGAACCCTCTTGCAATCCAAGGGGACTAGAGTATAATTCACATTAAATTCGAACTAGTATGAAAATACTTGTGTCTTATACTTCTGCACTTTACATTCGGTATTTAGTTTTTACCTTGCATCTAATTCTAGTCAACTAATTGGTAAATTAGTCAATTACTTAATTATAAAAAGAAAAATCGACAATTCACCCTCCTCTTGTACTTTCAATTTTGTCCTTTCATATTGACATTAAATCTAAATATGCTTACTCTGTCAATGAAAGACATTCTCTTCCTAGCAAGTAACTACTATGATATTGTTGGCTTCGATACTTGTCATAAGTATTACATTTTACTCATCGAAGGTATCAAGAAAAGCTAAAGATGCAAAAGGCCACATACCTGGGAGTTTTGGAATACCTTTCGTGGAAGAGACCTTCGCATTCCTATCAGCAACCAACAGTGTCAATGGTTGCTATGACTTTGTTAGGCTTCGACGTGAGTGGTAAGAAGTTTTCTTCCTTTTAAACTCTTGAAAAGTTCCAATACAATCTCAATCCAACGCTTAGCTTTTCCATTGTGAGTTAACATAATAGCTTTTTATGTTCATATAATACAAGGCTAACTGTTTCAATGACAGAGAGTTACCAGGACATCAAATTCATAGGCTTTCAATTCAAACATTTTTATTTGACTTTCAAGGACTTGGTTCTAAGCTCTCATCGGGTAATGTATTCGCATGTTGCCTTTTTGTTTCCTAGCTCGCACGTAACATGTTGCAGCCATATTCTTTTTAGAGCTTGTGATGTAGTATTGTCCGTTTTTACATGATGGGGGCTCATGGTTGTCCACTAAAAGGCACATCACAATTAAGGATTTCATATTTCTTATATACTCTATGAATTCTCAACTTGAGACACATGTTTGTAGTCCACATCCCAAATAGTCTAAACTGTCATTGTATAAATATGAAGTTAGAATACTCTGGAAACCTTTCTTGTCTCATTTATACCCCAGCTAACTAGCTTTATATTATACAAATTATTTTAGTCTAATTATTGTTTAATACAGTCATTGACAATGGTTCAAAGCCAGGATTATCGGAAAGATTGTTTATCCGCAAAACGGTTGTGATGACCCGTTTTATTTCGTTATTTATATTGTATGAAATCAAGTTGAATAAGTTGCATTCAGAGTGAAATCGGTAAGAAATGAGACACTTAGTCTCCTTCAAAAAAAGACTTAAGTTGTAAAAGTCAACCGTATGTTGACTTACGAGTTAGAAGGCTCGGATGTGAATTTCGATGATTCGGTTAGTTTCGGGAGAGGATTTATGAATTAGGAGAGTGATCGAAATTAGTTTTGGAGGTCCCGTGTAGAATTAGGCTTGAATTGGTGAAGTTATAATTTTGACGATTTCCGGTTGATAGGCGAGATTTTGATCCGCGGGTCGGAATGGAATTCCGAAAGTTGCTGTAGCTTCTACATGTAATTTATGACTTGTGCGCAAAGTTTCAGGTCATTCGGACATGGTTTGGTCGAGTTTAGATCATAAGAGCGAATTAGAAAATTTTGAGGTCCTTAGGCTTGAATCCGGTGCGAATTTGATGTTATGATGTTAA